>VZTN01006051.1:174786-207391 GCA_013400515.1 Erpornis zantholeuca
GGCCGCACAGCGCCCGCCCCTCACGGACCGCTCCGGGGGACACAAGTCCCTCAGAGCCGGGCCGGCCCCGGGGAGCCGCACACCGCTCACCCCTCACGGACCGCGCCGGGGGAGACGAGTCCCTCAGAGCCGGACCGGCCCCGGGGAGCCGCACGCCGCTCACCCCTCACCTCACCCCCCTTAGCTTCCCACAGACATGGTGTGAATTCCGCTCCCCAGGGACACAGTGGATGTCCCGGCCGGGCAGCCATCCTGCTGATGGAAGAGCGTGGGAAACGGTGTAAAATGAATGCGACATTTCCTTCTTTGCACCTACACGTGTGTGTGAGCGTTCTCAGCGCTGCCTCACTGCGTGTGCTGTGCGCAAGGGTCACTCACCGTCCTTCCCAAATTCATGGAATCATAGAGTGTTACGGGGTTGGAAGGGATTTTAAAGCCCATCCAGTGCCACCTCTGCCATGGGACACCTTCCACTGTCCCCATCCAACCTGGCCTTGGACACTGCCAGGGATCCAGGGACAGCCCCAGCTTCTCTGGGCGCCCTGTGCCAGGGCGTCCGCACCCTGACAGAGAAGAACTTTCTAATATCGAACCTAAATTTTCCACCTTTCAATTTGTACCCATTATTCCTTGTCCTGTCACTACAGTTCCTGGTGAAGAGTCCCTCTCCAGCTTCCCTGCAGGCCCCTTTCAGATACTGAAAGGTTGCTATGGGGTCTCCATGCAATCTCTAAATTGCCTCCATGACTCATTGGTGACCATCCCTCACCCACCTGTGCTACCTTGATGTCCTCCTGCCACTAGTACCCACCTGGGTCTTTTTATCCACAAAAAAGTGGCCCCTGTGTCTATTTTTCCACACCTAAATGTCTCCTTGGTCATTATTGTCACCACTTGTACCACAGCTGGCACAGTGAAGCCCCAAATGATTAAAGCACAGACACGAAACATTCCTCAAAGGCCAGTTCTGTGGTTGCCAAATCCGGGACTGAAAAGAGATGCCTGTGCAAAATTAATTTGGCTTATCTCTGGGCATGGATTAGAAGCCTTATTAGATATTCATCTCCTGCTTTTTGCACGGAGTCCTGTCTCGCCGGTGAGCAGAGCGGAGGGTGTTTCTTAATGAGCAAGGACTCAATGTTCTGTTCTACCTTTGTAACTCGGGGTGTTGCCTATGGCTGTGGGAGACCCACGTGCCCCAAGCCAGCTCTGGGGCAGTCAGTCATGCTCTCACAGCCTTTTGCTTCCACCCCCCAAGATCCCTAGGAAAACGAGGAGGTTAAATATCCCATCTTCAACCCTGGTGCCCAGGCTGAGCCCAGAGCATCTGCAGTTGCAGAGGAGAGCCCGCTGGGCCTCGCATGGATGAGATCCTCGGGAGCATCTATCAGACCTCTGCTAAGAAGTGCAACAACTGCTTCTCAGAAGCTTATCAGTTTTTAGCCCATCAGTTCATTTGCCTCATCATTAAGATGGCAGAACTCACCCTTCCCTCCATTGCCAGGTTTTGGGTGCAAGCCTGAGGCATGTTGGCATCAGACCTTTCCACAAAAAACAATTTTAGAATTATTTTAGCATGGATAAAATATCCCTGCCCCCTCACTTCCTTGGCTGAGAGAGCCAGTGAACATTTTCAAAGTTGTAATCAACTTAAGGCAGGGGGTTTATGGTGGAGAGTGTTGGACAACCTTTGTAATCAGTGTACTTCTCTCGTCCGGAATATTCATGGAAAAAATAAGGACAGGGTGGCGTGCTAAACATGTGTGTGGGTTATTAAGATAAATGTCTGGAAGGAAAGTTCAGTCACGGTGCTTTCTGCAACCTAAGAAACGTTCGTGCCGGGCACCTTGCGGGCAATGACAGGTGTGGTGTGGCAGCGAGGAGAGGCCAGAGTCCGCCGGGAACACGTCTGCCAGGCAGGCAGCGCTGCCGTGACCTCTGCCCGCGGCCGTGCGCTCGCCGAGCACGTCAGCGCTGGACCAGGCACTCTGAACAGAGAAGAGCTGTGGGGCTGAAGTTTGGTGGAACGGGTAGAGAGAGATGCAGCTGTCCCAGCTGGAAAAGAAGCAACATGGCAGTCTTTGAGCACATAAATCTGTGTCCTGTCAGTGATTTATCTGCTGGGGTTGGCTGTGCGTTGTGACTCCCCTCACCTGGGCAGGGTCCTGAGCCCCAGGCTCACCCAAAGGTCCATGGAGCAGGTCTGCAAATACGTTAGAGTCAGAGTGGGATGGAGCAAATAAATCTTTATACAACCAGCTGTTTTCATATACCAGGATACAGCCACCTCTTCTGTGTCCTCAGCGATGATAAATGTGCTTGTTTGGGTAAATCTGTGCCCTTCAGAAATCTGTCTTGTGGCGACTGTTACGAGTTTGATTAAAAATCTCATGCTTTTTCTGACAAGTGTGGCCCGCATAACAAAATAAATGTGACAGACAATTGGCTTGCTAATAAGCGCAATTAAGCAGTATGGGGGCTTGGTTTTATCACAGTTTATTGGTAAAGCCACAGAATATTTTATAAAGCTGGTTTCACGGAAATGAAATCATTGATAGTTTTGTACGGGAATGCCATGGAAATCCTTTTGTTTCCTGGCTCAGAAGACACACACCATTTTTCAGTTTGAAGGAATTCATTTGGCTCCTCTTTGTTACGCACAATTGCTTTCTGAACCCCTCACCCAGGGACCTCTGTGGGGTGGTCTCACTTGAGGAACCTCACCATTGGGTCAGATAAAAGTTTACATCAAAGCTGGTCAAAATACAGCTGTTTGTTAATAATGCAGTGAGGGATCAGCCAGGATCCAAGAAAAGTTTTCCATTTTGATTGACCTGTGGAGTCTGAAAATGCCATAGCCCCATGCTGGCATTGTCCCCAGCACCATGGGAAGATTGTAGCAGGTGTTGTAATTCCAAAGAGATGTTTTCTTTTAGTTCTGTGTGGCTGACAGTCTCCTCATTGGGAATAGGAGTTGAGCCTGGACCTGAGCCCCATCCGACCATCTTCAGAACACTTTGTGTTGATGAACTTATACAGGGACTCCAGCATGCCATTTTTAGGGCACATTTTCTATTTAAAAGGAAATATTTGCTGGAAATCCAATACCTGTACATTAATTGGAAGATAATTTTGAAGAGATGGGGAACCCATAAAGTGTTGTGCCACAGGAGTTGAGAAATGGGAGTAATTGGTGAAATAAAGCATAGACCACCCCTTTTAAAAAACTGTTCTGTGAAGTGATCTGTGAATGAACCCAGGCAAGGGCAACAAGAAAGAAATCAGGATGGTTTGCAGGTCATGGATTCATCAGAGGGCACAGCCCAGAGACAGCTGTTAGCACAAAACTGCTGCTGGAACAACCAGATCAATAATGACCTGGGTGGAAAAGGAGAGGGAGACAACCTTCCCAGGAAAGTGAGCACAGACAGCAGGAGAGAGGAACAGACTGCTGGTTGGGTTGGGGCTGGGTTGTTTTTCAGGAAAAGAAAACTTCATCTTGTAAGAATCATAAAAGGTTGTAAAATCAAAGAGCCAAAGACTGGAAGGGCTTTGGTAAATATTAATAAATAAAGACCGGCATGCTTTGAAAGACTAAATTAAAGGCAGTGGGAGCCTTTGTAGCGATTTGAATGGCTGGAGGTCCGTTCTTAGTGAGGTTGCACAGGGCTCACGGCCGAGGGGTGTCCGGGTGGAGCTGGGATCCTTCCTTAGGGCATGTCACTGTGCTGCTCCAAGGAAAGGGCTGTGCCAGCAGCATGTCTGTGATGCTGGAGACACTCAGGATATACTTCGAGTGAATCTTCCCTGCAAGGAACAACATGGGAACAGAAGGAGGCCCAAGAGGAGTCAGGAGCTCAGAAAGGGTTGTGAGGCAGACCTGGGTGGAGCGGCCCATTCACAAAGGCTGAAAAAGCATCTCCCACCTCTGTAAATGAAGGATTGTCAGTTCCATTTTTGAACTTTGCCCTCCCTTGATGATTTGGCATTTGCACGGTGCCTGTTCCTGCTTGTCTTCACCTCAGCAGTTATCTGCCAGCAGGGTCCGATTATCTTGGGGCAGCACTCCATGCCTGTGACATCCCTTAATTAAACTATGACAGTTGCTAGCTATGGAAAAGAAAAATACTGGAGGGAAAAAACCCTCACTGCATTCTCATTAGACCACAGTATTCAGGAGACTTTGGGTGCCACACAGGAGAGCAGTACAAAGGATATTTTTAATGAGCTTCAGTAAAGGTGCCCTTGATTTTGGTTTGTCTCTAATTGTACTAGCTTTGATCTTGATTTCTTCAAGAGGTATTTTACTGTGCACTTGGATAGCACTGAGAGACCTGAACAATTTTTCTTTGTTCAGTTTCTAAGACAGTAAAAAAGTTTCCACTGGAATATGGTTCCAGGGAAAGTTTCGGCGAGCAGCATCTTCAGGATCTGTCCCTACAATTGTCTCCAAATAGGTTCTGCAGAAGGAAGTGTGCTCAAGTGATAGGGAACACATGCACTGGGACAGGTGAAGTCAAATGCTGACTCCAGGGATGTGTTTCATGTTGGCTATCATGTGCAGGGGGAGGAAAGCTTTAGAAATGCAGGAAAGCAGCTGAGGAATATTGCAAGGCCGTGTAGCTGCACGTGGCCTGAGACTTTTTGGCCCATTCACTCTCCCTCACATTATGGCTCCAGTTAACACTGGAAGCCTCGTGGGAGGGAATTTCTGCATTTATCACTTGGAGTGAGCAGTGGACCTGCCTGAGAAGACTGCTGAAATCTCTTTTCTAATATGAATCCTTTAGAGTTTTGCTTATTAGTAAAGCAAGAAACAAGATGCAAACTTGAGGTAATTGTAAAGCTGTTTTTAAATTAATCTTGACATTTTGCTGCTTGATCAATCTGAAGCCTCTGAAATCATTGCACAGCTGTAACAAATGAAGTTCTTATTCAGGAAAGATCAAGTCTGGAAGTTTCTGTGTTTCCAGACACAGCTTTACACCTAAGGCTGCCAGGAATTAAGCTTTCTAGAACTAGACTGAGCTCACCGAGGGAATAGCCTTCACTTCAGAGGGACCTCAGGCTGCCTTAAATTAATACTTGGTTTAGTGGAGCCTCAGAACTGAGTTTAGGGGTAGCTGGCATTAAGGCCATACTGGAGAATATCTGTGGTGTAAGAACAGCTGCACTCAGGCTGTGAACCCTCCTCTTCCCAGCAAGAGCACAGGATAAAACCTGCTGAGACATCCTTGGTACCCTGCCACGAGCTCCCTTCTCTGGTGCCTTTTCATCTTCCCCCCCGCATGAATATTAACAGCAGTTGTTTCCCTCTGAGGAGCTGCAATGCTAAAATCCAGCCAGCTATGCCTCCTGAGCCGTGGCGGTGCGGGCTCAGCCTTGCCGAGCTCGGCTTTGCAGAGAGCCGCTAACTCAGACCCCCACAGCCGCTGTTCTGCAACGGAGCCACGGCCATATAGGACACTTGAGCAATCAAACACGCTGGTGACTTCTTGCCATTATTGAACTAGGCTGGATTTAATCAACAGCCGTGGCATTTCCAGCGCTGCGCCCTCAGCGTCGGGTGCTTGGAGGTCACCGGTGGGAGGGAATGCCAGCCTGGAATCCGGGGCTTCCCTGCCGAGAGGCTCACAAAAGGCAGGGGGAAAAGAATTCATCTGAAGCTTCACATGTTCCCTGGAATAAAGTTCCAGCATAGTGAAAGTTTAGCTGCGGTGTCTGTATGTGTCTGCAGCTCCTTCAGCATGACTCAGTGGAAAACCTCTTTTTTATTGGTGTGAGTGAGTGCAGTTAAGTCTGCAGCTGAGGGAACATCCTGCTCCCAGGTACAAGACTAACCTTTAGAGGTGCTGTGAAAGCACTTTTGGCCCGTTGTCTCCTCGATGTTTATTTGCTCCTTTTTAATTTTTTTTTTTTTTTACTTTAGCTATCTGCAGGTTCCTCCGATGAAATTACTAAGGGAATAAATCACTGCCCCGTGAAAAGCACCTAATCAAACAGATAAGTCTTGCGTTTCACCCTTGCCTCTCTCACTCCCACACATGACTTTGCATGTGAATCTTTAAGACCTGTATGCCCTATATTTTTTCACTCTAATGCTGCAATTAATCACATTACATAACCAGCCTACTGCTGTTTCTAATTAAATTTTTCAGGGGGGGTGGGGTTGAGGAGGGTGGGGAGGCAAGAAAGAACCCTGCATTTAAATACCGTGAAGGGTCTGTCTTGAAATGACAATGCCAGGAAGCGGCGAGGGAAGGCTCCCTCCATCCTCCTCCTCGCACCCCCGTGCGCCGGGAGCTGCGGCGCAGGCCCGGCTTATGCAACATCCCACGCCGGCGTCTGACTCACGCGCACTTACCTCACCCAGGACAGGCTAAAAATAGGGATTCATTCTTAACTCTGCACAGCCGGGCTCTGCCTCGCTCCCGAGAAGACCCTTGACGGGATTAAAATAGAGCGCGTTGCGCGCCGTGTTTCCTGCCGGGGATCCGCGCCCCGCTGCCGTGCGCTGTGCTCGGCCGGGTGCGGGGACAGGGCTGGCTCCGTGCGGGGCACGGCAAACACCCTCCTCCGGCCGCGGGCTTTTCCAAACTGGTCCAGACAGGGAGCCACGGGGAGGGATTGGGCAGCGGGGTGGCCAGAGGTCGGGAAGCAGCACTGTAGTAACTGCGTTCCAGCAATTCCCGCAGCTTTGGGAAGGGAAGCCGGGCTGGAGGATGTGAAATCAGCCCTGGGCTGCCCGGGAGGAGGTTGCTGGTCCCGGAGCAGGGATGCACCGGGGACTGTGGGAACAAACCTCCCTCTGAACTCTCTCTGCAGCTGAGACCAGAGCGGTGCCCCATGTGCCCCATGTCCCCCCACTCTCTTTGGGGTGCAGACCAGCGCTCTCCCCCACACCCTTCCCTCCCTTTGTGGGAATGGTCCCGCACAGGACGGGGCTGACGAAGCTCATGGCCCTCAGGACGGGCAATGATGGCACGTCCTTGGCACAGGGATGTTCCCACCTTTGCTGTAGCAGCACTGCCCCGGCTTTGCGAGGCTCAGGGCATGTCCAGAACCCCCATACCTGGTGGGGGATGTCTCAAGAGCTCTGCTACCAGTTTAAAACACAGCAGTTTTCAAGCTGCCGTGGTGGCTGCAGAAGGATCCAAAGTGCAGACAAGCGTCTCAGTACTCAGAGCAAGTAAATTCCAGATGAATTAGAAAATTTAAAAATAATTCTGGCAATTGATACATCACTCCAATGAATTTTGTGGCTGCCCTGAAGAACAAGTCCTGGAGCCTCGGCTCGGTGTAATTGGCACCAGGCTGCTTCCCTTCCCCTCTGCTTTCTCAGCACATGAACATTTGGCTGGGAGTTATTTAGAGGGGCTGGAGATGTTTTTCCTTACAAATTCTACCTTAAGCAATTTGAGAGTGAAAAAGTGATGTGAAAACCCATACTCATTTTGCTTCCATTGGCCTTTTTAAAAACCTTTATTTCTAGGTTGCCTTGTTTTCCATGGAATTTCAGTTTCCGCCTGTCTTTAACCTGGCAGTCAGGATGAGCAGTGAACCAGAGGCTCTAGTGGCAACACTAACCCAGCTGGACACATTCTTCATAGATTTACCATAACAATGGAATTTTTTAAACACAAATCCTGTGCTTGAGGAGATCCATGACCATTCCCTGATTGCGGAGCTAACTTTAAAGTGTTTTTGTAAGGAATTTTAATCAGACTGTAATGAACATATCTAATTCCTAAAGGCCACATAAAGACCTGTCTTCTTTAGCTTTCTGCTCGTCCCTGAGGGCACGGGCAGTAGCGGGGAAAGGCACCTGTGTCCCAGTTATTTTGCCTCGGGCATCCGATCCCGCGGAGCCCTAAGCTCAACCCTCACCCTGTGGCAGTCAGCATCGTTCACTTCATTTTTTGCCTCACAGGAGCAGCAGAGCTGCCCTTGCTGGCCTGAAGAGATGCACAGGATGATGTGGCTGTGGTCAGACGGGACACGGTCCCGCGGAGCAGAGGGAATGGCGCGGTGGCAGCAGGGCAGCAGCGCCTCGCACACTCTGTCACCTCGGTGCCACGTGAATCCGAGCTCCTGCTTCACAGAACCAGAGTTCAGGGGGATTTGGGGAACGGAGGTCGCCGGAGGCTTTGATGCCATGCGGGTGTCTGAGGTGTTTTCCTGATTGCTGCTAAATTGAAATCTCCTGTTTGATGTGATTGAGAAAGAATGCAAATGGCCTTGCAGGAAAGCCTGGGGAAGAGGAAGGAGACTCTAGGTAACTGTGAGAAAGAGAAGATGATAAGGAAAGGGAGGAAGGAATAAGAGAGAGAGAGAACTATTTAAGGAAGCAGGCACCTTGAGGGGATAAAACAAAAAAAAGTAGGACCGGGGTAAGCAGCAGCAACAAGAAGGAAAAGCTTTAAACAAACAGGGAGCAAAGCTCATAGACCAGAGCACAGAGTGAAGGAGGAAAATGGAAAGAGGGGAACTGATTTATACACAGATAAAGAAAAACAGCCTCGTGCAACATGGGTTTTAACAGCATGGCATGGCACATGTCCTACATCAGTGGAGCAGTGCAGGAAAGGGTGTAGCTGAGGGATGCTGCTTTGGAGTGCTGGAGCCTAATTACTACCTCCTGTTATTTGGGACAAGTGTTTTAAATTTGCATTCTGCCCTGAAAGGCATTACTCCCTCTAATAATTTCAAGTCTTGGTTTGGAGCTAGGAGAAGGAGATTTCGGAATAGCATCAAAGTAAGTCGTGGGCCTCGGAGGTGGGAGCAGAACTGGTATGAGTGTGGTAGGAGCCGGGTGCTCGGGTTTGGCATTTCTTCAGTGCTGGCTCCTGGCCAGAGGAGAAACCTCTTCTTGTGCCTGCCTGGCCACCACCTGAATCCTGAGCAGGGAGGGTTGATGGAGACCTTGCTTCATGTTGAATTTTCATGCTTTTGGGCCATTTTCTGTGTTGGGTGTGCTGCCCTGTGTCGTTTAAAGCAAAGCTAACCCAGCCAGAGAGTCCCACAGAAGTTTCTCTTTGTAAAAGACTAAGAGAAGTGTCCTCAATGCTTCCTGCAGTGTCCAGACATAAGGGACAGAAAGTGGGGGAGCAGCGCTGTCAGTGCTAGCAAAGCCTGTGAGTTGGATGTGACAAACTATGGACTGGTTACAAAGGCTGGAGATGTGGGACCAGCATCCTTGATGGTTTAGAGTAGGTGCTAGGAAGAAATTCTTTACTCAGAGACTGATAGGGCCCTGGCACAGCTTGGCTAGAGAAGCTGTGGTTGCCTCATCTCTGGAAGTGTCCAAGGACAGCTTGGATGGCACTTGGAGCAACCTGAGATAGTGGAAGGTGTCCCTGCCTTGTTCATGACCTGAAGGGAAGGAGGATATCTTGGGAATACCATATGGGCATAAAATCCACCTCTGGCTCCAGCATGGTGTTGCTCACCCTGCTGCTGTCACGCACAGAGCTCCACTGGTCATTCTGCCACCAGCAGAACAGAGCAATTCACCATGGAGCAGGTTTTACTCAAACCACGTATTCCTAAGGAGTCTTCATTCATTTCTGAAAAGGACATTCAGGGAGAGTTTGCTGCTGTTTCTCTGCAGCTTACCCCATGAAAGTGTTTGTCCCTCCAGGAGCTGAGGTCTGACCACGCTGGCTGTGATCTGCAGCTGTGTCACCTGGCAGGGGAAAGCCTGTCCCATCCCAGGATGGGCCTGACTTGTAGGCAGAAGTCAAGCTGCCTGGATGTGGAGGAAAGTATTGCTGATTGGTCCTGATTTATCTAGGATTGATGCTTAGTCTGAGAATCCTGTTGGACAGAATTAGGAAAAGCAGCTAGCAATGAAATACTGGGATATATGGCTAGTGAGGGAAAAACCACCTTTCACTGAGGGTTGAGGTGGCAACCACAATTGCCAATCTTTGGCAATTGGTGGAAATTTGAGCCACCCCATAAATCTGTGATAGTTGTCATATTTAGGAACTTTATAGGGAAAGTTATTTTGGGGTGAGAAGCTGAAAAGTCCTTGACTTAATGTAAACACTGCTCAGCAACAACTAAACCATCAGTGTGTTATCAGCATTACTCTTATCCTAAATCCAAAGCACAGCCCTGTATCAGCTACTGGGAAAAAAAACAATCTCCACCCCAGCCAAAACCAGGACATATGATGGTGAAAGTTTCTTCAGGCAGCACATTGTGTTCATTTAATATCACATGCAAACACAGAAACCTGAATTGGAACCTCAGAAAACCCCCAGGGAAGTATTTCCCTGTCTTTTCCTCATTCTCAAAAGGGTGAATTGGAAGCTCTGGCTGAGGGAGGGGTGCTTAGAGATTGTAAATTAACTTGTGGAGTCTTCTTCTGATAAACTTCAGCCCACATTTCCAAGATTTCATGTCTTGAAGAGCCTTTTCTGCCTCTTCCCTGACTTTCATCCCTTGAATGAGGAGGTTTGTTCTGCATCAAGTCACACAGATGAGGCTCAGAGTGTTTTACTCCTGGTAGCAAACAGGGAGTACATGGGCATTTCTCTCCTGGCCCTGCCACGAGACCATGTCTGGGTGGATTTGGCAGTGCAGGTGCTGGAGCCTTGAGCATTTCTGCCTGGTTTCACCTGCTCCCCTGGGGCTCCCCAGGCACCGGGACTGTCTGGCACTGCTTGCTTGCTCAGCCGTTGTGACTCAGCTGTTGATGCTGCAGTTAAACCATCAGTTAATATCTTCCTTCAGAACTTTGATTAAAGAGAAGTCTATCTGATGTGTTGCACTGGCTCGGGAGGAAGTTGGGTGGTCCCAGCCCCGTGTCTCAGGTGGCAGCAGCTGGCCCAGGGCAGCCACCACGGCTCCGGCTGTGGCAGCACGGCTGGCATGACTCTTGGAACTCATCTGGGGAGGAGGGTGCAGAGCATGAATCAGTCTGGATTTCTCTGATGGTTTCCTAGCCAGACTCTTCAGGCAAATATGTACTTTTGCATCATAACAGCTGCTGCCCTTTCTGCCAGTTTCTAACACTTGTGGTCACCGGCTTGGCTCTCGCCCGTCCTTCCACCCAGTGTAAACAAATCCCACCCATGTTATGTTTGGGAGATGAAAGCAGAGGTCGGTGTGCGAAGCGTGGGATGTGTGCTGCTCAGTCATGTGGTCAAGCGTGGTTATTGGGAAGCACGTGAGCTCCACACTTCACCATCCCTGCTCCCAAAACCAGCATTAAAGGTTGGGCTCGGAGGTCTTTTCCAACTTGAATGGTTCTGTGGTTCTGTGAAACCCAGACTAGAGGTCTTCAGCAAAAGGGCAGCGTTATTGTTAATGCAAAGTCGTCCCCGTTTAAAATAAGGAATCGAGACTGCTTCATGGCTTAAACATCATAGCTGTGGTTTGCCCTAAGTTTTCCTGGGAAAAGCCATCCTTTGTCTCCATACTTCAGGGCCTTGGAGAAACTGTGTTCTTAGATGTCTTCTGATGTCTTGTGTTTATGGCTTGAGGGAGCACTAAGCAATTGCATCTGGGAGTAATAACTCCTCCAGAGTGTCTGGAGAGAAAAGTATCTGGTGAGATACCGAGAGGGGATTGGGAAAGGTCAGGGTGGTGACAGAGCAGATGAGAGAGGGATGCTGCTCCTCTGATCCGGAAACAGGGACAGGAGCTGCCGGGAGCAGGAGCTCTGCAGGATCACCACAGCCTCTCCCTGCCCTAAGAGGAGGAGGAATATTGCAGCTCCTTCTCCTTACCACATGTGTATGAAGTGATCCTGTTTTAATGATACTCAGTATTTGCACATCATTTTTCTCTCCAGTAATGCTTTTTTTGCTGGGTAAGGCCTTTAAGTGGGTTAAGAGAAAAAAAGTGAAGATCTCCTATATTTTGATTTTGCTGCACAGTGATTTCTGCATCTGCACTGGGGGTTTCATTAATGTTTGTGTCCTGGCCTGGGTTGGAGCTTGATGGAGCCAGCCTGGAGGTGCCGACTGGCTCCAGCCGTGTTGGCAGCTCCCTGCAAAGGCATGAAGGAATATGTTTGAGGAACGGCAGTCAAAGCTTTCCTGTGATGGTCCCTGTCCCTTTATCCAAAGGGAATTCCCTGCATTTGGAAAGATTGTTCAGGCTCGGGAACTGCAGCCAAGATCCTGAGACAGACAGCAGAGGTCCCGGTAGCTGTGATGGTAATGAAGGAGCAATGGGGACACTCTTTCCCTGGCAGCAGTCCCAAAAGCATTGCCAGATCAATTCCCGGAGAAAAAAAAGGCTTTATACCTCAGAACAAACGGCCTTGGGAGGCAGTTAATGCTGGAAAATTGGCCAAGGCAAAGCTTGCTGATGGGAGGTTGGTGTTGCCACTGTCTGGTCCCAACCTCGGGCGCAATGGGAATCAGGAGCAAAGCAAAGCAAGGGAAAGGTGGGGAAGGAAATGTGAGATGTGAGAAAATGAATGGCAGTTCTGTGTAGTGTTTTGCCTCATCAACGGGATCATTTTGAGCCCTTTTTCATTTTACTTCGGGTTTTTATGCCCCTTGACTCTCCTGTGGGATGCACACCCAACGTGTTTCCACAGCCCATCATCATGAGGAAGTTCCACTGAAACCGTGCCTTGTGCAATCCCTTGGGTCTGACCCATCCTGACTCCAGAGAATCGTAGAATGGTTTGGGTTGGAAATGAATCACAGAATGGTTTGGTTTAAAAGCTTATCTTGTCCCACCCCCTGACCTTGGACACTTCCTGGGATGGGGCAGCCACAGCTTCTCTGGGAAACCTGTGCCAGGGTCTCTCCACCCTCAGAATGAAGAATTCTATCCCATATCCAATCAAACCCCGCCCTCAGTTAGCTTAAGGCCATTCCCCCTTGTCCTGTCACTCCAGGCCATTGTCCAAAGTCCCTCTCCAGCTCCCTCGTAGGCCCCCTAACCAAGAGCATGTGCATCCCTGCTGATCCTCCAGAGACACATCTCAAATTCAGCAGAGCTCTTCCAATGACCTGAAAAATTTTTCCCAGGAAACGATCACTGGTAGAAAAGCAGTGCCTGGCCACCATTAGCAGCACTTCAGAGTCAGCCACAGCCTCCGAGTGCATGCAGGAAACACTTGGAGAGACTGGCAAAAGCAAGGAAAATGCTTTTAAAAATGATCTGGACTCCTGGTTTTTTGTGATCCCTCTCCTGGTTCAAGAACAGCAGCAGCAGCAGCAGCAGCTGGCCACTGGTGCTGTTAAATGTCGGGATGACTCAACTGGTGTTGGGATCTGCTGGGTCAGGAGGGGATGGGTTCATGCCCGGGGCACGAGGCTGCTGGAGGTGATGTCCTGGCCGGGAAACAATCCCCTGAACACCCTCCTGCCAGCCCTGCTCACTGCCCCCTTGGCAGCTACAGGACCCTTGAGGCTTTTGGAGGGACATTGGGATACCCTGGGCACTGCAGGGTTGTGCTCACCCTCCTCAAAGCCACCTCTTGTACCCAAACGTTCCTGTCAGCTTGGCGAGGCTTCCAGCTGTTGTTTCCCCTTGCTCTGTCTCTTTAATTTAATGCCTTTTAAATTGAACTTTATTTAAATTTAACTGCCATAACAGTCACCCACTAGAATTCTTTGCTGTCCTCTGGATATCCAAGGATATGTGGGACACCAGGCTTTGCTGGAGTGAGGGTGAGGAGGAGCTTTGAAAGCAGAGCTATTGATTAAATAATTAAATGGATACAAATGAGCTTTTCTTGGGATTTTGTTTAGCTGGTCCTTGGGTGGAAAAAAAAGTAGGTGGCCTGAGAAGACCAGTATTCTTCCAGGTCTCATTCCTGTTTGGAAAGGGTCTTTGGAATTTCTCACTGCAGGAGATTGCATTGCCATCAATAATTTATTTCTCTTTAGCAAGAAGACCTTTTCTATAGTGATGCCTCTGTTAGAGACCAGTCCTGCAGCACACCCAGCTCCCTCCCCTAGCCCCACTGCAGACTTGCCACTGATTCCAGGCTGGGATTTCTCTGCTTCCCACTGAAAACAGTGTCAGAGTCCCTCCGTGGCAGGGAGGGAGCTGTGGGTCTGTTCCTGCTGCAGCTGAACACCCAGCTGAGCCCTGCAATGCTTTTCTCTGGCACCCTCATGCCCCTGGGTCTCTGAGGAGGGCAGGGAGCCTTTGGTTTTGTGGGAGTCTGGTTTTCTGTGCAGTAATGCAAATATGATCACTGATATAAGGATGGGTTTGTGCAGCTTTTAGCAGCTTTTGGAGAAGATTTGTGTTTCCTGATGAGGTCTCTGGGTGCCGGGGTGGTGCTGGAGGCACCGCCTCACATTCTTGGAGACACTTCAGGAACCACTGGGCACCGGAGGGTCCATGGAAAAGGTGGATCTGAGTCCTGGCGCGCCCCAGCGTGAGCTGGAGCTGTGCTGACACTTCCCACAGCCCAAATCTGTCCAGTCCCTCCAGGGCTGGCTCTCAGTTTGGGTTCACCTGTTAAAAAGTGAGACTCAGACACCTCGTGAAATAGGATTGGTTTTGTCTGAACACGCACTGTTCCCTCTAAAGCTGCTTTGGAATCCTGTTTCACCATTAAAAACAGCTAAAATGAGAAAAAAATTACAGAGAAATTTCAATATTAAGCCAGGGCAATTTTTACTGTCTTTTCACCGTTTTTAATTTTATTTAGAGCTAGTGGGAACTGTTTGGAAAAAAGAACTGGAAAAGTTAATCCTCGAATAGAACACGTCCCTGAAGGGAGAAAGGGGGGAGAAAAAAGGGAGAATGGTCCTTTCAAAGAATCATTGACCTAAATTGCACTTTAATGCACATACCACGCTGTCCACACCACCTACGTGTCTCCAGGAATCCTGCTCAATAACAAGCACTCAATGTTTAGTCATTTCCTGCAGCACGTTTGCAGGAGCCGGTGGCTCCGTGCGATCGCATGTGTCAGTGCTCGGCGGCTCCAACAGTTGCTTTCCATATCAGCAGCTGCTGGCTTTCATCTCCTGTTGGGAAAGGTGCCACGGCGAGCCCAGGTTAATGTTTCAGCCGCCTTCCAGCAGGAGTTCCAGCAAAGCCGCGGTGACGTGGTGACACCTCGCCCCAAACCTGGGCTTCTCAGCTCGCTCTGGGAAATCCTGGCTCCAGAAGCGAGCGGGCTGCACAGCAGGAGTTGGGTTTGTCCTTTCCACAGCAGGGCTTTTAAGGAGGTTTTATTTTTGTGTTTATGAGTCTGGTGAGTTTATGGGCTGGGTGGCAGCGAGTCGTGCAGGGGAAGGCAGGGGCTGCTCCGACCTGTGCAGCCAAAGCGTTAGGAATTTAGTGGTGCCAGGACAAGAGGGAACGATTTTAAACTAAAAGATGAGAGATTAAATTAGATGTTAGGAAGAATTTCTTTCCTGTGAGGGTGGTGAGACCCTGGCACAGGTTTCTCAGAGAAGCTGTGGCTGCCTCATCCCAGGAAGTGTTCAAGGCCAGGTTGGACAGGGCTTAGTGCAATCTGGGATAGTGGAAATTGTCCCTGCCCATGGCACAGGGATGGAAAATGAAATGAGCTTTAAGGTTCCTTCCAACCCAAACCATCCTGTGATTTTATTAATTTTATAGCCATTAGCTCAGCCTTTGCTCAGCCGTGCAGGGAAGATGATCTTGCCTACAGAGGTTTGCAGTTTGTGCATTGCCCTTTCAGACGGGCACTGGAGCTGTTTTCTGCCCAAGGAATCGAGGGCTGGATCCTCTCACTTTTTAAAGTGTCTGCCTTCAAAATGGTGGCTGCTTCTCACTTGAAGTTCATGGGAACAGATGGCTGGATCTCAGACACAGGAGTTACAAGCTATAGGGTGTTTTTCACCACATGTCTTGCTAGTTTCCCTCCTAAAAAAAAAAGATCTGTGTGAGAACCCTCCCAACATGCCAGGCCAAATCTGACCGTCTGTTAAGTTCACTTTATATAATCTCTGTTTAGAGCCGAGTGCCCTTTAAAAAGCCAGGGAGGGCTCCTCGCTGGAAGCTCCCAGAGCCCAGTGCAGGCAGCAGCTGCACAACCACCCCTACCCAGAGCCCAGCAGCCTCTCCGCGCAGATATTTGATTGTTATCTCTGGACGGTGAGGGGGGTGGACCTGCCCAAATCCCCTCCCCAGGGCTGTGCGGGGGCCTCGTGTGCGTGCTCGGGGCGCAGTCAGGGCTGGTGGCAGCGCCTGCCGCGCGTCCCACGGGCACATCCAGCAGGAGAACACGCCGGGATCTCACAGCTCCAGGAGCAGCATATGCTCCGGGAGACCTCGCTACGTTGCATAAGCCTCCCATCCCAGGAGCTGGCTGAGCACAGCACATGAGTCAACAGCACAGCGAGACTTGTGCCGTGGGAGTCACACCTACTCTTGGCTGCAGAATTATCCAGAGAAGCAGAAGGTTAATAGGAACAAAATAAAGCCTAAGGAAGCCTTAAAGGTTAGTTACAGGATTTGATTCCGTTGGAAAGAGAGGGGAAAATGGGTCAAGACAAGGAGGAGAGAGCAGGGTAATGTGAAGCCGTGGTGTCTGTCTCCTAAGGAGACAGTCCGGTTTGGATCAGTAAAAATGTGATCAATAAAACATTTATATTTTCAAATTATCTGCTTCTGGAGGGAGCCATTATTAATTACAGAAAGAAAAAGTCACTTCACTAATGAGAAAGAATGTGGATTAAACCTCCAGGAAGCCTAAGAATTATTAACACTGCATGAAAGCAGTTCTGCAAGACAGGGAATGACTCCCCAAAGTGTGTAAATACAGGCACAGCAAGTACCTGACCTAGAGCATCAGCACCACCAGCACAGTCCTTGGCTTTGCTTCTGCTCTGTAGATCATTGCTTCACCTATAGATCATTATTTTATCTTGGGACAGTTTAGGAATCAGAACCAAAGCGGGAGCAGGTCTGTCTGTGGCTCTTGAAAACCCTGAGCATCTCTGGTCCACGCAGAGCAGAGCAGAGCAGAGCAGAGCAGAGCTCCTGCTGCTGTGCAGTGCCAGCAATGGCATCCACAGAGGAGGGACAGGGCTGGGCTCCCCAGTTCTTACCAGCTTGCCCCAGTTTGGCCTCAGTACCCCTAAGGATGTGGGGCTAACTGAACTGCTGCAGTTTGCAGGTTGAGTCCCCACTGTTTAGCTGATCTGATCCAAATTTCTGAGTGGGCTCTGGGGCTGGAAATGGGGATATCCTGAAGAGATGAATTCATAGGATTTCAGTCTATAAAGATGCACCATTGAGTAAAATTTCTCTTGATATTGAACCCCTACTGTAGGCTGGGGCCAGTTTCCATGTAAATGAATTTGAGTTTATTTGTATTTGTCAAGAATGCAGTGGGACCTCCCTGGCCTCAGGAGAAAAAAAACAGAATACAGAAAGTTGTGTTTAATTTCCAGGGTGTTATCCCAGTTTTTTTCCCCTAGAACAAGATTGCCATGGCCAAAGCTGGTATTGCTCATGATAGCAATACCTTGCCTGCCTGAGGTTCACCTCAGTCCCAAATCCATGCTGTAAAAACTGGGGACAACCAGGGTGGGAGTGGAAACCCTTGGAGGCTCCGAGCTGCCTGGGAATTGTGTCCTTGCTGTGCTGGGTCCTGGCTCCTGGCCACAGCCCAGGGTCTGAGTGGAGTGCATCCGTGGGGGAGGTGTTGGGCAACACAAGGGATGTTTCATCCCTGGCTCCTGGTGCTCTTGCAGAGGGAAAGATCATCTTGTGATCCAGGCACAAGACCAGGAGTCAGGCAATGTGGGTTACTGCAGAGTTGGATTTGCCAACAGGAGTGAGGAGTCCTGACACCTCTGGAGGCACAGGCCCTCTGGGAATGTGCAGGTTGCCTTCAAATATGTGCAGCATATTTGAGTTCTTTGTGATGGTCTTGTTGGGGAGTAACAGCTCAAGGGATTTAGCAAAATAATTTAAGTGGTGAACTGTGCTGTGATGGAGCCAAAGAACACTTAGTGGCCTTGGGCTGAAGTTTGGGAAAAAGGCCCTCAGGATGGAGAATGAGAAGCAACAGAGGGACATGAATTAGGTGTGAATAGTCAGTCTCCACAGGCATCCCAAGTGCGAGGGCACTCTCAGGGTGCTCTTCTCACCATCAAACCCTGCACTCGAGCTCATGAAAGTCGTTTCTCTCTCCTGAAGTTCCCAGAATCCCCGTTCCTGATGCAGGAATGACACTGTTCCTGCTCTTGGAACACCCCAGGAGCCATGTCACTGTGCACGTGTGCCAGCAGGTGTGAGGTGCTGGTGTCCTGCACACATGGAGAGCTCAGAGGTGGCCTCACCTCCTGCTGAGGGCTCTTTGGGCTGGAGGTGTCACCCTGTCCCTCTCTCTGAACCCAGGCGTGGTGGGAAGGGAGCAGCACACCTGGCCAAGGGTTTCCCCTGACATGCAGGGTCCCTCCACAGCCACTGGGCAGTTACAGAACTTCCAGGTGTGGTCGTCACCTCTCCTCCCACACAGACCCAGCTGAGGGGACCTGGCTCAGGTATTTGGGTGCAGAGCCCGAAGGGGTCCCCAGGAGAGCCGAGCACAGCCTGTGCTGCATCCCTGGCAACGAGCACAGTCTCTGAGCTCCATCCCTGCTGTTCCCCCAGCATCTGCCATGGGTCCTGGCACAGGAGACTGCTCAGTTTTTCCTAAATCTGGCTGATCTGTCTCCCGGGAAATGGGAGTCAGCTTGCTCGCGCTCCTGCTTGCATCAGTCCCAGAGTGGCAGGTGGGAAGTCAAAGTCCCTCTTTAGCTGTAGACACAGAGAGGAGCTTTCATCCCCAAAATGTGCAAGGTTTGAAATGTTCATGGGGGGGAAAAAAGAATGTTTCCTTATAGGGGAAAAAAAAGGATAAAACTCAGTAAATCAGCTTGGCTCCTCCATGCCTTCTTTTGAGGTGCAGACTAGAGGAGCTAGAAAAAGGCAGAAAGGAGGGAGAAATCCCAGCTGAAAGGTTCTGTGTGGTGTGTCCAGGTGGTGGGAGGCCGAGCAGAGGTCCCTGCATGGCTGTGGGCTCCCTCCCTGTGCCACCCGGCTCCAAACCACTGGTCTTGTGATTCCGTTTTTTCTTCTTTTTTTTTTTTTAATTCTTATTATTTCAGTCCCATGATTTTGTTTTCGCCATTCCTAAATCTTTGCCTTGGGGAAGGGAGGCAGGGAACAGCAGAGATTTGTACTGCCGTGGTTTTCTGGGTGTCGTGGGCCATAATGTGACATTGAAGTGATGAGGCATTGCCAGCCAGGCTGCAGAAATCAGATTTTTGATGGGAGGGGGTAGTGCAGTTCTGATGAAGCTGTGGGTACTTCTGTTCATTTCAGTACTTCACTTCTTCCCTTACTTTACCCAAGCAGTGAAAATCCATCAGCCATGAATCCCAAAGCAGAACCCTGGCATGGTGTCACTTCAGGGCAGGTGCTCAGACACCTTGGGGAGAACAGGGATGTGCTTGGCCAAGGACAGGTAAAGATTAAATCCTGCCTCGTGCCGAGGTTCCAGAACTGAAGGGGTTGTATTATTTCTAGGTAATTTCAATGGCAGTGAGAGATGGTTTTAAACTTACACAGGGCTTTTCATCCTAAAGAGTCCCAGAGCAGAGAATTCCCTACAGAAACTGTGCATGGAGATAAAATATGGCAATTGAGTGATAGTGCCAGCAAGAAGAGTAAAGAACAACCTTCTGTTTTGCTGAGGGAGGGGAGCATCCAGACAGCCAGATCTGTCTGATATCTGTACAGCCACACCACACATCCTCGTGAGAGACATGAGAACGAGCACTGCTTCCCAAACCCCAGCTGGAAGCCAGCCCAGCAGTGCCCCTGTGCCCACCTGACCTGGTGCCTTCCCCCAGGGCCAGGGGGGCTGGTGGGGCCCGTGACCAGGCTGCCCTGGAAGCCCCTGGCCTGAGTCACTGCAGTCCTGCTCAGCTGCCCTCGGGGCATGGCCATGTCAGGCTCCAGGGGTTTTCCGTGTCTTGGAAAGAAGCAAGATAGGACAGTGGTGGCTCATCAGTGTCCCATGGGGTGTGAGGTGTCTGTCACCTCCTGCCAGCCCTGGTGGCATCACCATGGCTCCGTGGCAGCTCTAAGTGTCATGCAGGGAAAGCTGTGAGTGATTAAAGGTGCTCCTGAGCTAGCTGGGAGAAGTTTCCCAAATGGCTGTCCTGGGGGTGTGGGATGGAGGTCAGGCCTTCCTTGGCCACTGCATCCTGTCCTTGGCTGGGAGCTGGAGGAGATTCCTGCTGTGGGAGTGCCAGGTCCATGTGTGTGCATGCTCTCCTCACCAAGGATGGAGGCTCTGCCTTCCACCTGCAAGCCCAATGTGCTCTGGCAGGGGTGTCTGTGTGTGTAGGGAAGGTGTAGGGTGAGGGGTGCATGTGCACCTTCACAGACCTTCTTCTGCCATGGGGGCTGGGAGTATCCCCATATCCAGGAGATCAGAGTATCCCCATATCCAGGAGATCAGGGAGCACCATGTCCTGCAGCTCAGCAACAGCCACCGACAGTCCCTGTGAGTGCCCAGCGTGCTGGGGTCATGTCTGAGGAGTCTGAGGGAGTCCAGGGGGAGGCTGCAGCTCTGGCACCCCCAGCTCATCTCCCAAAACCCTCCCCACCACATTTCCCAACAAGACACAGAATGGAAACAGAAACTCCTGCCAGGGAATTTCCACCCCAAATCAGTAATGTTTGAGTAGTGGGAATAAGACGCCAAAAGAGTTGATTTTTTTTGTTGTTGTTGTTGTTGGTTTTTTAATTTTGTTTTTGTGGAAAGTTGGCTGTGCAGATGTGTGATGTGGTGGTGGGTGTGGTGACCCCAGCACGATGCAAAGTCTTGCTCGTAAGTGTTGCTGAGTGATGCCTAAAATGACAGCCATGGCTGGGGAGAGGTGACAGCGCCGGAGCGAGGGCAGGTTGGGCTCCCAAATTGTTTTATGGCTAAAGGAGTTTTGGCATTTTCTTTACAAGCACAGATATAATTTAACTGTATTTTTAAATCCCATTAGAGAAATAATCCCCAAGATCTCCCACTAACTTTCGGAGGAAGTTACTTTCTGATGAAAATAGTTTGGTATCCAAAATACACAAGGCTCGGCGGCTCGGGGGAGGTCACAGCAGGCAGCTGCGCTGGTCCTGTTACTCAGTGCTCTGGGAGGGGGTTGCTGGAAGTCTGGAGGAGGTTTCACGATGGAAGATTGGGCTAAATAAAGGTCTTCCACCTCCATAATTCCGGCAGCTGCATTTCAGCACAGGATCCAGTCACAGTGTGACACGGCGTCTCGGATGGAGGAGGGAGCCTCAAACCTCGCTCAGTTTGGGGGCAGCCAAAGTGATTAATGGAGCAGCCTCTGCTCAGGTGGGCTGTTCATGAGGTCCCTGTCCCTGAAGATCATCTGCAATGAGTCCTGCTCCTGGTGACCTGGCAGTGATAACACTCAGGCTTTATACTCTGTCCCCAGGAAGTGCCTTTTGCTGTGCGTTAGCACTGAGGGCTGAGCCTGGCAAAGCCACAGCACCCACATGTCCAGCCCAGCCCAGCCCCGTCATTTCCAGAGAAACTGGGGTTGTCAGGGGCATCCAGCCGGTCATGTCATGGTCTGGGCATCCTGACAGCTCCTGGCTGCTGGCTGGGAACAATACCACTGTTCCCAAGGGATGGCAAACCAAAATCAGGGTATTTTAGTATTTCCGATGAGTTTGTAAAGAGTAGCCAAAGTTGACGGGCTCCAGCCAGCTGTTTATAGACTCATGGAGTGGTTTGGGTTGGGAGGGACCTTAAAAACCTTCCCATTCCACCCCCTCCCATGGGCAGGGACACTTTCCACTATCCCAGGTTGCTCCAAGCCCTGTCCAGCCTGGCCTTGGACAGTTCCAGGGATGGGGCAGCCACAGCTTCTTTGGGCACCCTGTGCCAGGGCCTCACCTCCCTCACAGGGAGGAATTTTTTCCTGATATCTAATCTGAATCTCTCCTCTTTTAAGTTTAAAACCATCCCCCCTCGTGCTACTACAGCAGCCCCGCTGAAAGGAGACTGTGGTGGGATGTTTTGTTTCCACGTGCAGTTCCTCATTCCTGCTGCCTCATTTAGGTATCGGTGGGGTCAGCAATCAGTCCCCACTGATCGCCTCAGCCCAGCAGCAGAGGAGGGGCTAAGGAGGCTACTTGGGCTGCTCTGGGAAGGCGCTGCTGTGTGTGGGGAAGGGGAGAGCCTGTCTGGGGCACAGGAGAGCCTTGGGGGTTGCTGCTCCCATCGGGAGAGGTCGGGTCCCACCTTCTGGCTCAGGTCTTCACAGGGAGTCGCTTGTGAGGCGAACTTCGTCCGGAAGGAAGAGAAAAAAGAGACGTGGAAGCTGTCCAAACCCTCTGCTGAGAAAGAGGGTGAGGCCAGACAGGGCTGATTTGGGACTTTATTTGGGTGTGCTTGGAATTGCCTGTGCCGGGGAAGCACCGGGAGCCGCGGGACGCAGATAACCTGTGGGTGAATCAGCCTCCCACACCTGCACAGCGCTCCTCGCCGGCTGCAGGGGCAGCAGCGCTGCCGAAAAGGGCTTTTTTTGGGGATGTAAATAGGAAATGAGCTCTGCAGCCGAGCCTCCGCAGGGGTACAGAGGGCTCTGCCTCCTTCGCAGGGCGCCGGGCTCGGCAGGGCGCGGGGAGGCTCGGCCGGCGCAGGCACTTCGTTAATACGCAAATATATGTGGCTCCACAGGGCTTGAATAACTCGTGGAAGCAAAGCAGTTTTGAGGGTTGAGTCCTTTGCCTGTTCTAAATGACTAAAAATAATTGGGTGTATTTCACTTCCAAAGCG
This sequence comes from Erpornis zantholeuca, assembly GCA_013400515.1. Taxonomy (NCBI): domain Eukaryota; kingdom Metazoa; phylum Chordata; class Aves; order Passeriformes; family Timaliidae; genus Erpornis; species Erpornis zantholeuca. The sequence continues at coordinate 197,552 of VZTN01006051.1, forward strand.
GAACCCACACGTTTCCGTGTCACACACCTGACTCCGGCTGCCCCCTAAGGAGTGAGTGAGCCTGGATGCCTCGGCTGGCCCTGGGGCTGGACCCCAGTGACTCTTTTTCCAGGTGTCTGCATGCCTGCACACCTTGCTGTGGCTGGAAAAAAGGCTTGGAAAACTTGAAAGCTGCAGCCTGCGGCTGTGGGAAGGGGCCGTGAGGAAAAGGGGGCGGGGGGCTCTGCGCTGGGCAGGGGCCGGGGGTGGCAGCGAGGGGCTCCAGCAGCTCTGGAACCCAGCAGGGGCTCGGCCTGTGGCCACTGTCGTGAGCCAGGGGACCCTTTTCCATGACACTGTATCATAGGGGGGTGATTCAGCAGCTTTCTAGAAACGCAAGGATCTAAAAGAAGTAAAGAAGGAAGTTTTCCTTCTCTGTTTTCCTTCTCTGTCTCATTCTACATTAAGAAATAAGGCAACTTGGGTTCTCCCTTCAGGGAACAGGGAAATTTGGCACCAAAAAGCCCCTCCATCCCTTCCCACATCTCTGTACCACATGTCTCCGCTTCACTTCTCACTTGTTTTGACATAAAGTACTTTCCCCAAAAAATATTAGTCACAACTTTGGCTTCAACCAGCCAACTCTTAACCTTCCTCAAAGTGGTTTGCAAGGGGTGACGTTGGTGATGTGTGATGGAGATGGGGACGGGTGGGCGGATTCCGTGTTTCTGGAAGGTTCTGCATCGAGGTTTGGGAGCCCAAAAGCTGCTGCCTGCTGCCATAAGGGAATCCCAAAGGACCTGCCAGAGATCCGAGGAGCTTTGGTGGGTCCTTGGAATAACACAAACTGTGAGGCTGGAAAACCAGGACATCTGGTGGGGGTGAGATTGTCAATGGAGGCTGAATGAGCAGAGGCATGAGTATGGTGTAAAGCTGACTAATCCGTCTTGAGGGGTGTCAAACTCGAACCAGCTGCCTAAAATCCTGTGTTTGGAGCACTAACAGCTCTACCAAGCAGTTCAGCACCAAAAGGAAGGAAAAACCCCAAGTGGCATCTGGGAACAGGTACGGATTCCCAAGAATTCCTGGGAAGGAAGGAGCAAGGGACGCTTGGGTTGGGCAGAGCTGGGAAATCGTGTTCCAGGCTCGCAGCAGCTGCACATGAGGAGCCTGCAGTGGCTGTGGGATCCAGGGTGAACCCAGCCCTGCCTTCCCCATGCTTCCTCAAGTAATTATCACACACCTTGCACCCTAATGAGAACCTGCTCCATTTTCTCATCTCTTCACTCTGCAGCTCTTCCCGCATGGCTGCTCCTTCAGAGCTCCTTGCAAACCCCATCTCCTAAAGGGCTTGTATTTTCTTTTTAAAAGGAGAAATCATTGGAAATTAGTAGTTTCTCTGTGCGTTATTATGCTTATAATCCTCTAATTTGGTAATAGGGCTGTAATCACAGCCGTGCAGGGTGAGGAGCGGAGCCAGCCCGGAAAGGTGCCCTGGGGATTCCCAGGCACAGCAGGCACAGCGTGCCCGGACAGACCAGGATTCCATGGCAGGAAAGGCAGCGAGAGAGAGGATGGACCTCCCAGCATCCCCAGTGATGGAAAACCAGAGTCAAACACAGCTCATGGGGGAGGAACCCTGAAACAAGAGATGGCACCGCGGGCAGTGGCAGACCCTGTGCCCAGAGCCTGTGTCCTCAAACAGCAGTTGAGCTTGACAGCCACATCCCTCCCAAAACAACCAGGGAAAACAATGAATGCCATCCCTTTGCCAGGGATACTTCCTGCTCAGGAACATTTTTCAAGGCAGGTGAGTTCCCAGGATGCAGAGGAAGGTGTGGGCTGCGAGTGTGGCCTGTCCAGCCCCAAATCATGACCTGCTGCTCCTGGGGCTGCAGCCCAGCCCATTCCCACAGCAGGATTTTCCCCCTTCCAACACTGCAAAGAGGGAAATTGGTGCAAATATGAGGCACCATATTTGCAATTGCTGAGGGTAACGTGTGGTGCTGAGCCATACCTGTATTAGAAACCAACCAGGGACTTCCAGATTATTAGATTGGAAAGACGAGGGGAGATAATTGGGATCTGCTGAGCCTGGCTGTCCAGGCAGGAAATCCATCCATGCTGGGGCTGGCTGCTCAGGCAGCTGCTCATTCCCACGTTCTGCATCCTGTGGAAGGCCTCTTGTTGTGCCACCCTTCCAGACTGCAAGGTGCTGGCAACAAGGACCTCACTCTCAGCAGAGCTAAACCCTGAGTAAAGCCCTGGTAAGCACTGTGGAAAGGAGACTTGAGCAAGTTTTGTTTATGTTGGAGATGGGTTATATTCCGAATAATGCTGAAACTCAGTCCCAGTGTAGGAGAGGTGGATGGGAAAGGTTCCCAGGGGCTGAAACCTCAGCCCTGATGGGCAAACTGGAATCAGGGATGTCTTCACTCAGCACAGCTGGCTCAGAGATCCAGGGGAAGCCCTGAGCCTTGAGAACCGAGGGACTAGAAATGCAGAGCAGGGATGAAAACGATGAAAATGAGACAAAGTCACCACTTCCCAAAATCTTCGCAGTGAAGGAAACACCTCCCACTGTCTGGAGGATCCATGGGAATATTACAGTATTTGTTCCAAAAACATGACTGGGTGGATCCAGACTCACTGACGCAGACACAAGCAGCTAATTGAATTCATACGTAGGAACCCTGGACACCATCTGGCCTCAATAAAACGTGGGTCCGGAGCTGTTTCTTAGCAGATGGTTCCTCATTTTCATAATCTGAAATCAAAAGATCATTTTTCTATCTGGAGATCAAAGGCACTTAATGTCTCTTTGGTCAAGGGTTACAAAGGGAAACCTCTGTCCTCTGTTTTGGCATTTCTGGTGAGGCAGACGGGGGTTTTCCCCCTGAAACCTCTGCTCAGGCTCTGGGCAACCACATCTGGGCAGCAGCTGCAGATGTTCACAGCTCTCCAGGGCTGGGCTTTATTTCCATGATAGGGATGTGCAGTTTATAAAATCAGAACAGACAGCTGTAATAAGCTTGTGTGGCCATTTCCATTTCCCCAGACTACTGCAGTATAGCCCATGTGAATATTTGGGGATGAAATGATTCCTTTTCCCTTAGAAGAAGAGCTCAGAGCCCACACTGAGCCCTGCAGCCCTGTGTGTGTGTGAGGCCAGTGCGGTGCCCACTCTGATGTGGGACTGGGGTGTCCTGTGCAGGGCAGGAGCTGGACTCGATGATCCTCGTTGGGCCCCTTCCAACTCAGGATATCCTATGATTTTCTGATCCCTGTGGGAGAGAGCCCTGCAGAGAAACGAGGCCAGCCTGGAGAGGAGGAGGCTCAGGGGGGACCTTGTGGCTCTGCACAACTCCCTGACAGGAGGGGGTAGCTGGGGGGGTTGGGCTCTGTTCCCAGGGAAGAGGGACAGGAGGAGAGGGAACGGCATCAACTCAGCAGGAATTTTTTCATGGAAAGGGAGGTCAGGCCTTGGAAAGGGCTGCCCAGGGAGGTTTAGAGTGCCCATCCCTGGAGGTGTCCAAGGAAGGCCTGGATGTGGCACTCAGTGCTCTGGGCTGGAGACAAGGTGGAGAGCAGGCACAGCTGGGACTTGATGGCCTTGGAGGCCTTTTCCAGCCTCGGCGATTCTGGGGTTTTGGGAGTCTGGGCTGTCCTCGGCTGGTGCGGGTGGGCGAGCGCTCGCCTCCCCGGCGACGTCAGCGCCGCTCCGGCGGCAGCAGCGCAGGGGAGGAGAAGGGGGCGAGATGTGTTTCTGTGGAAAGTACTTCCACACCCACCCGAAAGCCTCCGGGATAGACGTGATCTTTGCCACCTAAGAACGAGAGGTGTGTGGTTACTCGGAGCAGGTTGTAACAAATTGAGTCCTGCTCACAAACCTCATTTTCCAGCGGGTACCTGCGGGCTCGGGGCCGTTCTCATCGGCCCAGGGTGGAACGGAGAGGCCCCCCCGTCCTGCCAACCCACACTGCCCGAGCGCTCTTTGCATCTCAAACACTGATGCACGAGGTGAGTCTTGGGGCCGGGATCAGCTCCCAGAGGAGCCGGAGCTCTCCCTGCTCTGCCTCCCGCCTCGCTGCAGTATGGAAATGATCCTCCCGGCAGACAGCTGAGTCCCACCTCGGTTCCCATTCACCTGGAGATGAAAGTGCTCGGGCTGCCAGTGTAGGCGGGGCAAAACTATTTAAAAACCTCATTAGAGAAAGTATTTGGGGAAGACAGCAACACCCTCAGTTGTGGTTTGCTCCAGGACTTCTCAGCCAGATCCCTGCTGATACAGAGGGAAGGGCACTATGAGAGACATTCCTGTCAAATACTACTCCTCGTAGGGATGCCTTGGGTGTCTTTGCCTTTCTCTCTGTCCTGGTGGGCTGTGTTTTCTACCCAAACACGGGCACGTTCCCCCCCAGGTGCTGTTTTGAGGGCTGGAATCAGGGCTCTGTGTGGCACAGAGGGGTCCAGGAGCGATGTAGGAGGGTCCCACTACGTGCTGGAGGAACACAGTCAGCAGAACTGTGTGTAATCTTGATTAGGCAGAAATCCACCATGAATATTTCCTATTCCATTTAATTCCTGTTTGTGCTTATTTCAGCTGAATTTGCAGCAGGAGTAGTGCCCAAGCCACATCTGGCTCATGATGCACATGGGATCAGACTGGGAGTTTGGGAGGAGGTGGATCTGGATTCAGAGGTTTGGCTTCTTATTTAGAAAATGACGGGTTGCATTCTCCCACGGCTGCTCCAGACTGCCCCAGAGCTCAATGATATTCCTGGCCAAGGGTTTTTTCAGTCTGCCTGACAAGGAAACAATCTCATGGGTATGGCTTGTCTGGCTTCATGCACCTGCACTTCCCCTTCTGCCTTTGTTTTCTTTGCATCCCATTTATTCCAAGGGCCCAAATGTTCATTAAGTCCTGATGAGTTTGAGCTCAGAGTTTGAGCTGAGCCCCCCGACCTGACCCTTGGGTGCCTCACACCCATGAGCAGGGGCATCATACAGATCTTGCACCAAAGCCTCAAGTGCAGAGGTCAAGGTTTAACTCATCCATGTCCTCACATGAACTGCAGGAGGAACATACTCCTAGGCTCTTCTTCTGCCTGTTCCAGCTTTATTTTATTACTATTTTTAGGGGTGGGTGTGTAATTTTTTTGACTCAATTAGCAAGTTCAGAATATTCTCTGTGTTAGTATTTGACTCAGACATGATGCAGTTCAGCCCCATAGCTATTGTTACCTGCATCCCCTGAAAGAACAACATCTCCCCAGACTGGGAGCCGCAGTGGTGTTGATTCCTGCCGGGGGACGTGGGTGCCAGTGGAAAATAAATAACGTGGTATTTTCCAAGTGGCAGATCTGAAGGCACCCTGCTTTCCTTGCTTTGCATACTCACAGAGCACCATCCTCTCTGCTTCCCAGATATGAAAGCCGAGGCAGAGACATCTGATGGGGCTCCAGCGCTGACTCACTGTTTGATGTGAGGCAGGAGGAGGGATGTGATCAGATCCCATTGTGCACAGCATCCACCAGACAATGCCAGCAGCGGGAGAAGCGATTCCTCATCCTCCCTGCCCCTCCAAACTCTGGGTCACCCCTCGCTGTCCCCCGCCCCACCTGCAGCAGCCAGGATGTCACCTCTGAAATGGCTCTTGGCTTGTGGACTCCCATCCTTAGAGGTGTCCAAGGCCAGGCTGGACAGGGCTTGGAGCAGCCTGGGATAGTGGAGGGTGTCCTTGCCCATGGCAGGAGGTTGGAAGTGGATAACTTTAGGTCCCTTCCAAGCCAGCCCGTTCCATGAGTCCCTGATTCCGTGGTTATGCCGTGTGCAGACAGAGCTGAGGCCTGTGCAGCCCCGGGGTGTGCCGGGCGTGCACGCCCGGGGTTCTTTCTCACGAGATGGTGCAAGAGCCGGGGGGGAACTGGTTAAGCAGCGTGAGCTGCCGGGGCTTGGCAGGGCAGGATGTCACCGGGAAGCCAGAGTGTTTTATTAAACACGCTATCAAAGTGGGCTAAAGTCTCTTATTAATGTCCACAAATTTTGCCACTTCCAAATAGTTTCCACCTACATGTTCCTCCCACTGCTGCACTGGGTGCTGGCAAACATCTCTGCTCAAAGAGGGGAATGGCTTTCATTTGAATAGTCCTCGGGCGAGTTTCGCTGAGCGATGCCAGCGTCATTCCCGCAGCTCTCACGTGCCCGGCAGCGCTCCAGGGTCACGCTGGAGGGAGGGCACAGAGACAACAGCTCTTGCTGTGTTTTCCCAGTGCTTTATCCAGGCAGAGCCCATGGCAGCCTAAACCAATGCAATTAAGCAGCGATGGATGCACATACTTGCAATATGAAATCTCGACTTCTGACTCGTGACGGTTCTTGACGGTTCCACGGCAGCGAGCACGGCCAGCTGTGCTATTGAGAGTCACACAGAGCTGAAACCACCCGGCTTCACACCAAATTGGGCTTTTGCAACTCCCAGAGGGCCGAGGCAGAGCTCTGGTGGGTGTCAAACCGCTCCTCAGACCCTGCGCTGTGAGGTCGCACAGTGTCCCTTGGGACCCGGCCTTCGGCTGAGGGACCTGCGCCTTCCTTGCACACTGCGGTGGGAAATGGGACGTGCAGCTCTCCTGGGAGCTCCTGGCTGGCTGCATCTCACTCTGACCACAGTGTGCAGGACCACAGACCCCTCGGGGATGGAGATGCTGTCCCCCCCGGCTGACCGCACCCTGCTGCCCACCCGGTGCCTCCGGTCCATCCCGGAGCGGGGGCGGCAGCTGCGGAGCCGGCGGGCTCGGGAGCGGAGCCGTCACGTTCGCTGAGCACAGGAGAGAACCCCGCTCCCCAGCTCTCTCAGAGACAGCCTGGCTCCCGCAGGGACTTCTCCTTGAGCAGAAAGCACGGGGTGTTCCTGCCGGAGGCGCGGGGCCGAGGATGCCGAGGGCTGAGCGCATCCCGCCCGGCACCGCGCCCGCGTCCAGCCCCGGCAGGGCTGAGCTTCACCTCCGGTGCCAGTAACCCGACCCAGGATTGCTGGAAATGGGAGAGAGGGAGAGTCAGCGATTTGATTACAGGCCACAGGCACATGCCTGGCCTTCATGGATATATTAAGTAAGAGACATTTTAAAACAAAACCACCCTCAGTAACCTTATCGTAAGCTCGAATCCACAACCCATCTGTTAACTCCCGGCGCTGCCCACATAGGCTTCCATCAGACAGCAGTGCCAGGGATTTTTGGAACGTTTTCCCCCAAATTCCTGCGGTCGGAAGGGGACAGTCCCGGGGAAGGGGCAGATCCTGAGTCTCGGATTCCCAGCCCACCCCCAAACCAGCCCCCGAACTCTCACCTTCTCGTGCCTCTGTAAATAACTGCAAATCCCCTTGGACCAGAGCTATCGCAGTCCTGTGACTCCCAGCCCTGCTGGAGGAGCGCTCAGGAGAGCTGCTGCTCCACGGATGGCTTGAGGGAATTCAGCCTTTTTAAACATTTTGTTACTGCATCGTACGGTGTAAAGGAGCCCTCCATGTAGAAATAATTCAGCACACACAAGCGAGAAGGCGAATTGATGATTGCATCAGCCCTTGCTTATGAAAACTGATCCCCAGGAAAATGTAACTCAACTCTCGAGCAATCTCACTTGATGCCCAAGAATGTAATAACTTCATTTATATCCTCCTTTTAGGGGGACTCCTAAATCCTTGGCAGCATCCCTTAAGGTCATGAGCAAATCCTGATATGGAGAATTGTTTGGCAAGCACGAGAACAGTAAAAGGGCTAAATAATTGGGGATTACCTCTGACCCTGATTTGTGGCTCACCACCCACTGCAGGAATGTACCGAATATCTGAAGGAGCATGCAGGAGTCAGACAATCCACGGGCATGAAGCTGTCCACGTACTCTTGGAGCCTGAACTTCAAATGCAGAGCAGGTTGGCCCCAAACCTCATTTTTCATTAGGAAAAGGCTGCAACAAGCTCTAATTATTTCTGTTGCCTTGGACAAAGGGTCAGTGATGGGACAGATGAAAAATTTTCTGTGTTTTTTCACCCTTTGTTTGGAAAATAACAGCTTTGGTCTTGGGGGCACAGAGAGAACGAACTGTCTGCTCCAGGGCTCGTTACTGAGGCTGGTTACAGTCACTGAGCTGCAGGAGGGGACAAACACATCACCCCCAAGCCTTCTGATGGTTATTGCTGAATTTGTTCAGTGCCTGTAGGAAAGACCAGCTCTGCTGTGAGAGGTCAGAGCTCAGAGGTGTGATTCCGTGGTACTCAGAGCTCCATGCTCAGTCCCAAGCCCTCTCCTCCAGAGGTTGTGGCACCACAGAGACCCCCAAGATCGATGGGCAGGTCCTGTCCATGGCAGGGGGTTGGAATGAGTTGTCTGTAAGGTCCCTTCCTACACAAATCATTCTGGGATTCCATGATCCTGGCCACAATCACCAGGTTTGCAGGCTCGGATGTCACACACAGAGAAGACCATGTTGAGTGGGACAACCCAAGCATGTGTTTTGTGGAAGCCCCATGTGACTAATACAGTGCTGTGGTGTTTGCACTGGAGAGGCTGCTGGGAGCTCGTAGAGGAGATTTTGGGATTTTATAGACCTTACATTTCTGAGGCTCTGACTTTCCTTGGGATTCTTCCTGGTAACAACAGACACCTTCAGATGAGCCTTAAACAGCCTGTCTCCATCGCCCATATAAAACCTCTCTGTGCTCTCATGTAACACCTCCTGCCCTCGGATTCCTCCCGAGGTGGAGCAGCCAGGGCTCTGCAGGCGACAGCAACAGCTCAGCACTGGAGCTCTGCTGCTCCCTTATCTTGGTAAATGCACCTTTTATCAGCTGAGCCTGCCTCTACTTGCTCAGCACTCAGCAGGGAAGTGACCACGGCCCTTCAGGAGAGCTCTGCCTTGGCAGGTACACACAAACCATTATCATCACTTGGTGTTGTGCAACTGCTGGCGTCCATGGGCTGGCACGGGCATGGGATGTCATGGAATGGTCTGGGTTGGAGGGGACATTAAAGTTATCGTCATTCCACCCCCTGCCATGCACAGGGACACCTTCCACTAGACCAGGTTGCTCCCTGCAACATTTGCAGGGATGGGGCTTCTCAGGGAACCTGTGCCAGGGCCTCACCACCCTCACAGGGAACAATTTCCTGCTGATCATAGAATCACAGAATGGTTTGGGTCAGAAGGGACCTTAAAGTTCCCATCTACTTGCACCCCCTGTTACAGGCAGGAACACCAACACTGGAGCAAGTTGCTGCAAACCCTGTTCAGCCTGGCCTCGGACACCCCCAGGGATGGGGCCCTGCCACCCAAAACTGCCCTGCAGCACTTCCCCAGAGCCGCATTTGAGCGACTCTCACTTATTTTATTTTTTTCCCCACATTTCCAAAGTTCTGCACCCGCAGGTTTCTCCGGGTCCGTGTTTGTGCCTGTATCGCTTTGGGGGTGTTTTGGGGGTTTTTTTGGCACTCAGCAGCGGTGCTGCACAGTATGGCATGGCACGGCACAGTATGGCATGGCACCGTATGGCACGGCAAGGCACGGCATGGTATGGTATGATATAGCAGGGAATGGCACTGTATGGCATGGTATGATATGGCACGGCACGGTATGGTAGGATATGGCACGGTATGGCACAGCACAGCACGGCACGGTATGGTATGATATGGCACGGCACGGCACGACACAGCACAGTATGGCACGGCACGGCAGGGCACGGTACGGTACGGTACGGTATGGTATGGCACAGCTCGGGCACAACACAGCACGGCACGGCACAGTATGGCATGGCATGGCACGGCACGGCAAGGCACGGCACAGCTCGGGCACGGCACGGCACGGCTC
>VZTN01006051.1:208051-238185 GCA_013400515.1 Erpornis zantholeuca
GGGAGCGGGGCCGTGCGGGCTGTCCCCCCGCTGACCCGCTGCCCCCGGCCCCGCAGGAGACCTACAAGCTGCCGCACCGGCTGATCGAGAAGAAGAGGCGCGACAGGATCAACGAGTGCATCGCGCAGCTGAAGGACCTGCTGCCCGAGCACCTCAAGCTGACGGTAGGTGCGAGCGGCGGGCGCAGGGACGGGGCAGCGGCTCTCTGCTGCCGCTTCACCGCGGATTTGGGGTGGTTTTTTTAGGTTGGCTTTTGGCTTTTTTTTTTCTGTGGTTTTTTTTTTCTCCGTGGTGCCGTACGCCCGGACAGGCTGTAAGCGCATCCCAAACTTCCCCGGGAGCTGAGGGTCGCTGCGGGAGCTGCCCGCCTGTTCCCTCTCCTCCGCTGCAGGGCGAGAGCAGCCCCCGGCGGGGTTCCCCCGGGCTCAGGTCACGGTGCCAGCAGGGGCAGCAGAAGCGATAAATAAAAGGCTTTCTCCACCCTATGCGGCTGGTCCGAAAGTACCCGCAGGGTTCCGTGAGAGCCTTTTCCGGAGCCTGCTTTTTAACTTATTTCCGTGGAGTGTAGTCCTGCCTGCTCGGGATCTCTCCGTGTCCATCCTCCCGCGGCTCCTGGGAAGGCACTGGCAGCCCCGCGGGGCTCCTGCCTGCGTGGCCAAGCCTGCGGTGGGTGCCAACCTGTCCCTGTGCTCCCAGACTCTAGGTCACCTGGAGAAGGCTGTGGTTCTGGAGCTCACCTTGAAGCACGTGAAGGCACTGACCAATCTCATCGAGCAGCAGCAGCAGAAGATCATCGCTTTGCAGAACGGTTTGCAGGCGGGTGAGTGTTCAATGGGCAGGGTGAGAAGCTGTGTGTGTGTGATGGACTTTCCCTGGGGAGCCTGTGAAATGCGGTTGTGACACCTTGTTCCTGAGAAGGGAGGGGACAGGAATTCTGGCCTCTCATGCTCTTATTTTCTCAGGCTTTGCTTATGCGCTTTTGCAGAAAAAGATGCATTACTCAAGGTGGTCAATGCAGAGTGCTCTGGGGGTTGTTTGAAATTAAATTGGGTTTTAGGTAGTTTTAGTTACAGCCCAGGTTTGCTGCGAGGTTCTCTCTAAAGCCATTCAACTCTCCCCATTTCTATTTAGGAGCTTTAGATAACCCAGCCAGGTTTATTTGGTTGTTTTTCTCTGGAATCAGATATAAATCTTCTTTCTACACACACCTTTTTAAGTTTCTTTGTAAGTGAGCTGGCCTGTGCTCTGCAGGCAGAGGGGACCCAGTGCTTCAGCTTATCAGCCTTAGATGCACTTCCTCCTGCTGTTTTCACATGTGGCACTCACGTGAATCTGATACAGTAAACCCGAATTTTTCGGAGGGTCTGTCCCTGCCCCGGCAGCCACCGGGAGTGCAGTGGAGCTGCCGGAGCCGTGGAGTGCCCCGGGGCTGTTGGAGTTGCTGGTGGGGCCGGGAGCTCCCTGCCCGGAGGTGCACCCTGCCTTCCCCGGGGGTTTCCTGGAGAAACCACAGCTTGACTCACTCCCCTGCTCCGCATTACCGTACCTGTTGAAGGTGGATTATATAGTAAATAACAGAAAATAAGTTAAAAGTTATTATGTAAAAGTGGACAGGTGGATGTTCAAATGAAAATATCCCTTTCTGCAGAAATCTGTGGGTTTCTGTTCATAGAGTCCAGGTTGGCCATCGCTTTCCCCTCTGGCTGTGCTGTAACCCAAGTCCAACATCGCCTCCAGTCTGCCTCGGAGATGGAAGTGGAACTATTTAGCATGTTGTTAATTTTTAATTTCTTTCTGTTAATGTTTCCTTAGGTGACCTGTCATCGAGAAACCTTGATTCCAGCCAGGAAATGTTCCGATCCGGTTTCCAGATGTGTGCCAAGGAAATGCTGCAATACCTGGCAAAGCACGAGAACGGCAAGGAGCTGAAGTCGTCGCAGCTGGTCAGCCACCTGCACCGGATGGCCAGCGAGGTGCTGCAGGGCGGGGCCGCCCGCAAGGCCGGGGACGTCCCTCCCAAAATGGTGGACCTGAAAGAGAAGCCGGCGCCGCTGGGCGCGGCGGGCGAGGGCCACGGGAAGAACTGCGTGCCCGTGATCCAGCGGACATTCGCTCACTCCAGCGGGGAGCAGAGCGGCAGCGACACGGACACGGACAGCGGGTACGGGGGAGAGCTGGAGAAAAGTGACTCCAAATCGGAACAGCCCTATTTCAAAAAGGATACCGACCTCAAGTACGCTGTCCAGGAGAGAATAAGCTCCATTAAGCAAGAGACTGAGGACCCGCCGGCCAAAAGGAGCAGGCTGGAGTCGCCGCAGGACGAGGGCCCTTTTGGCACTGACATGATGGGCTCTTCCAGCAGCTTCCTGGGCCCCCACGCTCACCAGCCTCCCCTGTGCCTGCCTTTCTACCTGATCCCTCCGTCTGCCACCGCCTACCTGCCCATGCTGGAGAAGTGCTGGTACCCGGCCTCGGTGCCCGTGTTGTACCCCAGCCTCCCGGCCTCTGCCGCGGCGCTGACGGGCTTCATGAACCCCGACAAGATCTCCCCCCCTCTGCTGATGCCCCAGAGACTCCCTTCTCCTGTACCGGCCCACTCCCCCATCGACTCCTCGGCTCTGCTTCAAGCTTTGAAGCAGATTCCTCCTTTGAACTTGGAAACCAAAGACTGAGCACAGTGTGACTGTTTTTTCTCTTTTTTCTTTTTTTTTTCGTTTTTTTTAGTTTGAGAGACTGTTTCACTTTTATATATTGGCTGGACTGAGGTGTGGGGACGAGGTTCACTGCACGTAGGAAGCTAAATCCCCTTTTCTCTGTCTCGTCAGGTAGCTTGGAGAAGGATGAAGGATGTGCCCAGTTTAGCAATTCATAACTACTTCCAAAAGATTAAAGAAGGGTTTTGTGCTTTACCCCATCCCTTCTTCCCTCTCCACATCTACAGAGCAACAGTTGACTCAGTCAGCTGCGAATCTATTGCAAAGCTGTGAAGAAATATTCCATGGGGCAGACTTGGTTCGAGGGTCTGTGAATATAAAATAACATGAATATAAAACATGGTACTTCCCTGAGCAGCTCTGAAGGCAACAGCCCCACTGGCTTCTTGGAGCTGGACTGGTGTCCGAGTGACCCCCAGTGTGGTATGGTGGCGGTGGCAGTGCCACCCTGAGCACAGCAGGAGCAGGGCAGTGGTCACTGCAGGGATAGCAATGTCACCATGAGGAGCAGGGCAGTGGTCACTGCAGGGTGGTGGTGGCAATGCCACCATGAACACAGGAGGAGCAGGGCAGTGGTCACTGCAGGGTGGTGGTGGTGGCAATGCCATCATGAGCACAGGAGGAGCAGGGCAGTGGTCACTGCAGGGTGGTGGTGGTGGCAGGAGGAGCAGGGCAGCGGTCACTGCCTGGTGACACAGGGTCAGGCAGACCTGAGACGGGTTTCTCTCCACACCTTTGCTGATACATAGATATTTTTTAAGAAAAAAAAAGGTAGCTGCTGCTTGGAGCTTTCCATGGCGTACATCTAATAAATAAATTAACCTGCGCCCTTCCTGTAACTTGAGCTGCTAGGCTGGGCCGGTCGGGAGGAGCTGTCCCTGGGATCGCTTTGCTGGTGGCGCTGGCTCCAGCCTCTCCCGCTGCTCTCTCCGCGTCCCTCGGGAATCACCGCGGTCTGCCCAGCCCAGCCGCTCCCGGCCGGGTCGGGAGCTCCTTGCCAGAGGGAGCAGTTCAGCCGGAGCCGGCAGCGCCATCCCTGCTGAACGTGCCCCTGACAGTGCCTTGGGAAAATGAAAAGGCTGGGATTGTCAGAGGAGTAATCCCAGCAGCGTTTGAGCATCTGGGTTCCTCAGTCTCCTCGGCAAACCCTGGCGCACGCCCCCGAGCTAAGGAGAGAGGGCTCGGGTGGTGACACTTGTCCTGTAAACTGCGAGGGGCTTTCTCCGCAGAGGAACATCATCTCCAGTTGAGCTGTTTTTAAATTAAAAACCCCCAAATTTCACTGCGGAAGGCGGTGCTCTTTGGTGGTTTTTTCTTACTGGTTTTGCGAACTGGTGACCAGAACCCCTGTCTGGATCCTCGTGTCGCCCTCCCGTTGCACCAGCTGTTGAGATGCACTATGCTTGATTGCAGATTGTGTTCTAACGTTTATTTTGTTGTTGGTTTTTTGGGATTTTTTGGTATACAGTTGTTGCCTTTATTTGTAAAATCCTGTCATAAATATATATATATATTATATAAATATATTAAAAGTTAAAGCGTTTCAGATGTCTATTATTTGTATAACTACTTGAGCATAAAGAAGTGAGAAATATGAATGTATTCTTGTTTCTGGGTTGTCTTTTTTTTGAAGAGAAGACTATTCCGTTTTTCTCTCGGGAGAGGTACAGTGTTTATATTTTGGAGCCGCCTTCAAGGTGGGATATTGTACATATTTTTATCTTGAGTAAATGTTAAGTAGTTGTTTAAAAATGCTTAATAAAATAATTCTTTTCCTGTGGAAGATAAGGGTTTGCCTCCTGTGCTTTGAAATGTGTGAGCAGGGTCATTCCACGTGGTCTGGTCCAGCAGGGGATGACCAGAGGATAGCACAGGGGGGAGCAGGAATTTGGGATGCGGGGACAAGTGGGGTCACAGGTTTTGGGGTAAGTGGGGATCTTGGGGTACAGGGTTGAGTGGGACCTCGGGGTGGAGGGAGGATGAGAGATCTCAGGGTACAGGAGGAGCAGGGATCTTGGGGTGCAGAGAGGATGAGGGAGTGGGGATCTCGGGGTGCAGGAAGGAGTGGGGGTCTCAGGGTGCAGGGAGGATGAGGGATCTTGGGATGCAGGGGGAGCAGGGATCTCCTTGCTCCCCCCAGAGCTCCTCTGCCATCAGTGCCTGAAGGAGCTCAGGGTCCCATTACCCCTGTCACCAGGGATATTTATTTATTTTAACTCCCTTGGCACCTTCAGGGCTTTTTTTTTCCTTCCAGACTCGAGGGAGGTGCCAGGAGAGCCTGGCTGGCTTTCCTGCTCTCTCCTGATGTCACGTTGTGCTCCCTGTGTCTGGCATTTGGCTCCTGGGCCCCAAGCTCTGGGGAGGAGGCAGCCCCTCACCCTGGAGGATGCAGCATCTCCACAGCCTTTGCCCAGTTCCTGGAGGAAAATGCACTTGTTGCAAACTGGTTTTACTTTGCCAGTGCCCTTGACCTGCATCAGAGGCACCCCAGGGATGCCAGGGATGGTGCCCAGCAGGTTCTTGAGGCTAAGGGGGGAAAGGGCCAGGTCCTGCCTTTGCTGGGAGTGATCCCTGCCACCTCCACATGTCCCAGGTGTCCCTGATTTGGGATTCCAGCTGGCACTGTGGGTGGTGGAGCAGCCTGGTGCCTCTGCTCCCAGTGCTGAAACATGAGCCACGGGGTATGGTCCTCATCCCACCACGGGCTCCCTCCCAGCCTGTCCAGCAGCAATGCTGCTTTCTGGCCTCCACATGAAATGATGATGACCCCAAAACTCTCCCAAAGGCAAAAGAGGGGTGAAGCAAAGGGATGGGTGGGAGGACTTGGTTTCCCAGTGTGCTGCCTGCGTGTGGATGGGGCATGGGCACTTCTGAGGGCATATTTCAGATTTTCACTGTGGAGATGAAGCACAAAACGTGGGGAGTGGTTTAAGTGTCCAACGGGGCCAGCACTGCTCAGTCCTGGGCTGAGCATCTCCAGGACCCCACATGGAGAGGCCAATGCTTCTGATACTGTGGTTAGAGCTAAAGAAACCTTAGCTAAAGTAATGCTAGAAAAAATGCTGCTTGGTTTAATGTGTTTGGGGCCTCCACACATCTCAGCGTTCATGTTGTGTTTGCTTTAATTAGGGCTAAATATTGATCTCGCTGAAGCTGACTGTAACAACCCCATTTGGGGACAGCATTTGGTGCTCGGTGCAGCAGTGTCTCCAGCCTTGGGATCCCCTGGATTTCTGGCTCCTTTCCACGGCTCTTGCTCCCCTTTGGTCTCCATCTTCTGACCCCCCTTGTCCAATGGTGGCATGACTTGCAGGAGTTCCAGATCCTCAGTCATGGAGGTAAAAAAAAATGAAGAAAAAAAAAAGTGGGAGAGAGAATATTTATTCAGGAAACAAAAGATTATTACAGGCTGGGATTTTCTCTGCTGCCCTGGCCGGGTGTCAGAGGGACAGGTGAGTTCTGGGGGCACCTGTGGGGGCACCGGGTGGGGATCCTGCCCACGCCCCCAGCCCCTCCCTGCCCAGCCAGGACAGCATCTGCGTGTGCTCCAGCCCGGCCCGGGAGGGGAGGGACAGAGGGATGGAGGGATGGAGGGATGGAGGGATGGAGGGATAGAGGGAAGGAGGGACAGAGGGATGGAGGGACAGAGGGATGGATGGACGGAAGGATAGAGGGACGGAGGGATAGAGGGATGGATGGATGGAGGGATAGAGGGATGGAGGGATGGATGGACGGAGGGATAGAGGGACNAGAGGGATGGAAGGATAGAGGGACAGAGGGATGGAGGGATAGAGGGATAGAGGGATGGAAGGATAGAGGGACAGAGGGATGGAGGGATAGAGGGATAGAGGGATGGAAGGATAGAGGGACAGAGGGATGGAGGGATAGAGGGATAGAGGGATGGAAGGATAGAGGGACAGAGGGATGGAGGGATAGAGGGATAGAGGGATGGAAGGATAGAGGGACAGAGGGATGGAGGGATAGAGGGATGGAGGGATGGATGGACGGAGGGATAGAGGGACGGAGGGATAGAGGGGCGACCCCCGGCACGGCGCCAGCCCGGGACAGCCCGTGCCGCCCGCCCCGCCGGGGTGTGCTGAGTTCCCGGGACTTGTTTTCATGGTCTCACCCAGCTCTGACCTGCCTCAAATGTTGACACAATGTCACGTTTCCGACTGCAGTCTTTCATGTGCAGCCGGAGGCTAAATACGGCTGCTGGTTCCTGGAAAAAGACGTGCCTGGCACCCTTTCAGCAGAAACCCGATCCCCATGCAGGCTTGGCACAACAGCTGAATAACACGGCAATAACTCTTTCAGCAGCATTTCAACCCATAAATAGGGCTTCCCGAGCGACTCCTTGAAGTCAGACGAGGAGGATACAATGATTTTTAGCAAAAAAAAAAAAAAAGTTCTTGTGGGTGAAGAGAGGGTGCGAGGGGCAGCGGGGTCAGGCGGATCAGAGGGTGTCCTGGAGGTGCCGAGTGAGCTTTGCCGAGCGGGAGCGCAGGATTGCCTCAAAAGGAAAGAAATGCTCCTGAATTTTTTAATGTCTCGGTCCTGTTTCATACCAGCCCTGTGGAGGCACAGGGAGAGCCTTCCTGAGAGCCAGGGCCTTTCCTAACCCCGGTGAGGACACACAGACACATAATTTTAGCTTTTCACCACCTGTTTGGAAAGCTCCTGTAGCCGAGCGCTGTGGGACTGGATGGTTTCTACAGGCATGTACCCCGGGAGCTGCTTATTTGCATTATGCATGGACCAGGGCCTAAAATAATCTGCAGTGACGCACATTTTTTTGCTGTGATTTCCCCCCCCCTCCCCTTTTCCAGGACTCCATTTTTCTGAACGTGCCGTGACTTTTGAGGACCACGCACGGTTACCCAGCCCGGGGCTGCCGGGGCCCTGATTCAGCACGTCCTCCCGAGCCGGGGGGAGCTCCCCGTCCCCGGCCGTGACACACGGAGGGAGAAGTGCCCTTGTGCTCCGCCTTGGCTTTCATCTGCAGAGCGTGTAGCTGCAAGTGCGGCGTGTTTACAAATGCAGGCATTGCAAGATCCCTTGAACTGTGTCCTAGTACAAAAGAGGCTTTGAAACGAGAAACACGTTGTCATGGCATGTTCCAGGCCAGCAGCACCAGACTGAACCAGATAATTGCTGTTTCTGCTTCAGCGTGGAAAAAGCAGCAGGTCTTGAGCAAGCCTTTTCTTCCCTTTAGACATTTTGTGAGATGCTCGGGATGGAAGGAGAGGGTTGGGAATGCCCGGGCAGAGGCGGGATGATCTCCGCAGGGCTGCAGGCAGAATGACTCTGCTGGGCTCAGCCCGTGTAACCATAGCCCGCGGGGCTGGTGACACCGACCCTCGCTATGTGACACGGGCTGTCCGTGTTTTGTAACCCTGGCGTGCTGCCGGGGCCGGGAGATGTGCCTCTCACCGCTCCCTCGTGTTCCAGACCTTTCCCACTGCCCTTCTCCGGGTGCTTCACGGCGCTTGAGAGCTCTCCCGATGTCTCTCAGTGCCAGTGAGGGCTGCTGATTGCAGAGGACATCAGTGGCCCTGGGCACAGCACCTCTGCACTGGGAGCACCGGGCATGGCTGAGGGGGTCCCTGTGCCCACACTCCTGAGGCACCGCTGTGCTGGGGTGTAAGAAATGGAGGATAATATTTCTACCTATTTTGGAATAATTTATTTCTTAGTCATTTGCCTTTCTCCCAGGTGTGTTTCTGCCCCAGGCACATCACTCCATGGAGTTATTGCCATCACACCCAGTGCCTTTGGACATGGCCAAACGGGAAAGCTCTGCCTGGGAAGGGTTTTTCACCACATGTGCCTTGTTAAAAACTGTGAATGGAGCAGGCTGGGTAACACCACACAGATGAGGGAAATGGGAATGCCTGGAAATAAAAGGCAGATCCTGCAGCTCTTCTTGTGCTTGTTGCTGCCCTTGGGATAGTGGGAGCTGGCTGGGGTCTGGCCTGGGCTGGTTTCTCCTGGCATCCAACTCTTTACACCTCCAGGGAGGCAGGCCTGGCTAAGGCAGGTGGGTGTTTGATGTGGGATGGACCCTTGGTCATCTCAGCCCAGCCCATGCCCATAAGTGTCCATCTGCAGGGCTGAAAGGGCTGGGTTGGCCTTGGCTTCTCCCCAGTGCTCCATTTTACCTCCTCTCTGACCTCTGCTCTTTATTCCAGTATCCAGGATGGGCTTCCATGCTGTTGTTTTCCAAACACCAGCCCAGCCCAAGGAGCGAGGGCCACTGTCTGTGGCTGCCAGAGCTGTCCCACAAGAGGAATAATTAGTTTCTCTCCACAAGGCATCTTTATCCTTCCATCAGCCCACGGTGCTGCTGGAAGTACAGCGGCATTCCCTCCTCTGTGCAGCTCTCTGGTCGTCTCTGTGCAGTGGCAGCGAGAGAAAAGGCCGAGATCTATCCTGCTTTGAAAGGACTGATGAATATGCAAACTATTAGGGCTGAAATATTGCTTATCCGCGTCACGGGGTGTGCACGGAGCTCGTGTTTGTGCTGCTGCCTGAGGATGTGTACACCACCAGTGTGCAGCTGAGCAGCTTAGGGAAGATTTAACTCTTATTTCTATTCTTGACACTGAATCATTAATAAGGTTATGGCCATGTTGGGGGCCTTTCCCATCACCCTCCTCCCGCTGTGGCAGGGCCTGGGGACCTGCTGGTGGGGTTTGACTGCAGCTATTGATCGGGGTAAAGCTCCATCCCCAGTGGAAGCAGTTGCTGATGATTATCTCGTGGTATTAGTGCGTGTATTGTGAAATTGGTGTGATTTGAGATGAAATGTGACCTATGGGCATAGGCAACATGTTCTAATGTATTCAGAAATGCTGGGGCTGACGAGCTAGTACCACACTGATTAAACCCCAGCTTGCTCTGCTCCCATTGAAATCAGTGGGAGGTCTGTCATTGCCTTCCGTGAGTGCTGGACTGGATCCAGACTGCCCTTCATGGGATGCATTATTCCACAGGATTATAGTGGCACAGGGAGTGGGAGTCCTCTCTCTCACTGATCTCTGCTGCTTAGATGTTTGCCTTAGATCTGGCTGGGACGTGAAGCACCCGGCCTGGTTTTGGTGTCACCCCAAGGAGGACATGGGTGGTGTTTGCTCCCAAAGGCTGGCCAGGGCTGGGGTGCTGCTCTGGAGCTGAAGTGAAATGTGAGGGGCTGGGCAGCCCCCCATGATGTAGAACTCCTGGTGCGTGGGATACAGGAGGCAGGGTTCTCATCAGCATTGCCTGTACCAAGTGTTTGACCCACCAGTGCTGCAGTCCTGGCTCAGGAACAGAAAAGCCCAATCCCCCCTGGGAGCCCCAGAGGGGCCCTGGCTCTGCACACGCTGGTCAGGAGGTGGCTGCGGAGGGGTTTTCTCAGGTTCTTGATTTCAGACAAACGTTTGACCTCAAAGAGGCGCTGGCTGCTCCGGGGCTGAATTCTCCTGTGCTGTGGGAGGCTGCTCGGGGCACCTCTCATGGCCCACACCAGCCCCTGGCCGAGCCTTTGGGTGGAGGATGACTCAGGGCTCCGTGGAGGGAGGAGGTGGCAGTGACCCCCCCAGTGCTGCTGGGGAACTGAAGCAATCTGTTTATCATGGAAAAACTGCTCTTTGCAGCAATTCAAATGGAAACTTCCCAGAATGAGTGTTACAGAGCTTTCCCCTTGAATCACCGGCCCTCCCAAGAGCTGCTTTCTAAGACGATGCCCTCGGGAAAGCTGTCACCGGCCTTGCCGTGCGTGGCAGCTCCCTCCCGGCAGCACAGCCGCACTCGATCCCCGCTCGGGCCCGTTCCCATGGGAGCAGTGAGCAGCGATGGGACCCCCAGCCCACGCCGGGTGCCGGAAGGCTCTGGGGTGATGGCACCTGCCAGCCTCGGGACCAGCTCGGGGTGCAGGCTCCCACCGCAGCACCAGCTGCCGTCTGGCCGGGCCGATTGCCTGTTTTCCCTTCCCTCTGGCTGCCCATCACCCTTTCCATGGCTGAAATGAGTGTCCAAAGGTCACGGGGATTTCAGCCGCTGCCCGGAGCTCACGCAGCCGAGTGAATAAGGAGTGAGCGTGTGACGCCTGACTCGCTCTGCATCCCGTGCTGCCCGGCCGTGGCGGGGTGGGGGCACGGAGCCCGTGCGGTGCCCGCAGCACAGGCCCTGGGCCNGCCGCGGGGTGTTTCCGGGCCAGCGTAACCACAGCTGTGTGTAAGCCCTGAGCTGTCAGCCTGGCACATTGGGCAAAGATAGGAACGGGCTGGGTGTCGCAAGGGGCGGAAGGCCACCGAGCCAGGCCATGGGCAGGGAGGGGAGGGCAGGTTACGGCACCCCGGTGATCCCACTGCCACCCTCGGAGCGAAGCTACTGGGGATTTTTGTACATTTATTCCTGTCAGCCCCGCGGTGCTTGTCCCCATAGTAACAGAGCAGGCTGGCACTGCAGCGCTCAGTGACATCCCTGGTCCCCAGGGAGAAGCCGAGGACCGGCGTGGTCCGTATGCCCAACTCCCCGGCGGTGCACCGAGCCCGGGGACAGCTTTCCTGCGCTGCAGAGCTCGGCGGGGTTTCACTGCGTCTCCGCAGCACCGGGAAAACAAAGGATTGTTGGCCAAGAGAAGGGGCAGGTGTGGGGCTGGGCCAGGAGCTCGCTGGGGTGAGGGCTGGCTGGTGGCGGGTCCTTGTCCCCAGTGGCCGCAGCATCTGCTGTGGCAGGGCCAGGCAATGCCGCACGTGTGAGGAGCACGGGCCCGGCTGCTGTGTGCGGCTGAGGCAGGAACCACAGAGGGGTTTTCCGGGCTACGCCGAGCACCTGGGCACTTGAGGTCAGGAGGCATCTGCAGCACGAGCTTTTTGAACCCAGCAGCGAGGCAAAGGTGTTTTTAAGGAGACCGGCAAGGCAGAGATCTCTGTTCAGATCCCAGAGCCACTCGGAAGATGAGTCAAAGGATTGCTGAAACAATTAGAGCTGTGAGGTGCAGCAGCAACAGCACATCCACCGTCAGCAGCTCTGCCAGGCGCCCTCGGCCAGCTGTTCGTGCTTTCCCTTTAATAAGGCATATTAAGCAATTTCCCATTTAAAAATGTTTATGGGAATATATAAATATTCACTTATACAGAGCTTGCCTGGCCCTTTGTGTGCAGACCGGTGGCGAGAGTGACTTGAATTGTTATAAATCTATCAAAAAAGCTTGGGATGGAGCCTTCGGCATGGTGAGATGGATGTCTCAGAGCCCGCTGGGGACTGAGTCCTCCAGGTGCCAGGATGGGACACCTCGCTCCGTGGGACGAAGTGCCCCACCGAGCAGGACAGGGCCACCACAGCACTGCGTCACATCCCTTGGTGCCCGGCCACAGGCAGCGTGGGCAGGGTTTTCCCTCGTGTGATTTCCCGATGGCCGCAGGAAGAGCTTGCACAGACCTGATCTGGATTTAATCAAAGGAATTTTTTTTTTGCATTTGCTGTCTTATGTGCTGACCACCAAACCACATCCTTCGAGCCTGAGCCCAGCACAGTGAAACAAAAACTAGCAAAAACTAGGCCAGGGCTTTTTGATATATTTTTTTTTTCCTTTCTTTTCCTATTAGTGTATCTGTTGGTTGCAAACCTGGCACAGGCCTCTCCTCCAGCCCCTCTACTCCCACACAGCCCCTTCCCGGGGCAGCCTGGCATTTCCACCACCCCTGAGCCAGGCACTTGCAGCTCCACGTGCAACCTGGGAACTATCCAGATTATGTGCACTGAGCACAGCATCAGGGGGGAGCAAATCTAGAGGAATAATGAGTAATGATGTGCTGGCAGACCACGTCGGGACCTAATAAGGCACAAGGTGGGGACTGTCCTTGGCTCTCACCAGATGCTTTAGGCAGACGAGTGTGGTGCAGCCTGACTGTGGGGTCAGAGCAAACCAGAGGGGCCCGGGTGAGCCCCCAGTGCTGGTGGGAGCAGTGGCTGTGGTGTCACACTGTCCCTGGCAGCATCCCACAGCATCCAGTGGCGAGGTGCCTGCGTAGGGAAGTTCTCACGTTTACAGAACAGAGAGCAGCTTTATTGTTGTATTTTGCAAACCAAAACCAGCCGGGAGTTTCTGAAGCGTCTGCCATCCCCGCAGAGAGCTGTTTAGTCATGCCTGGTGTGTGTGCATGTGAGACAGTGAGGGGAGGGAGGCTCGAGGACTTTGCAAAGATTAAAGATTTATGCTGACCCTTGAATCTGATCCAAGGCTACTAATCTGCCCTGATCCTATCATCTGCTCAGGGTGGATCTATTTCACTTTCCTTTATGGTACTCCTGACTCATTCCACTCCCACTCCAGGCCAGTCCAGTGGGAATGGGAAGCGCTACCACATATTTGTTTGGGTTTGCATTTAAAGCTCTGGACCTGTAGTGGGTGCAGCTCATAAAGGAAACCAGTGTGGATAAGATATGGGTGAGCTGAATGCTTGGAAACCACTCCCAAACACAAGCTGAAGTGGTTTGAAATCAAGGTGGAGCGATGTACTGAAGGCACAATACTTGGCAGCTACGCCCAGCGTGTGAGAAAGGCATTTAAATCCAAGGTGGTGAGGTAGGCAGGGCATCCCGCATGCTTCTGATGTGCCCTGCAGGGTCTGCAGTGCCAGCTGTTACCTCCCCAGCAGGGAGCTGGGTACCCACCCCTCCATCTGCCCACCTGCCCTCTCTGGCCCTGTGCTTTGCACCCCGGTGAGCCTCTCCATGGGCCTGCAGGAAGCTGTGCCAGGGGTTCTGCTCCTGCCGTGGCACTGCTGTGCCTGGGAAAGGGCTTGTTTGTGCTCTATCACCCTGTACTGAAAGGCTCCTGATGGCTGCTGGGGCTTGAGTGTAAAACACAATGTGTGGAGAAAATACAGGGACCTGACGTTTTGGAGGGCAGAATAAATCTCCTCTGCCTTTGCAATAAAATATAGTGTGGCAGAAAGAGAAATAGGAGCTTTCCACCCCCCAGCTCTCTGCTGCAGCCACACGTGTCTGGAGGAAGGCTGGGGATGCCACAGCAGCCTGGCCCGCGTGCCAGCCAGGCTGGGATGGATAACACCCACCGGGCACCGCCGGCAGTCCCAGAGCCACGGGCAGACAGGCAAACAGGATCAGTCATACGGGCCTGGCCCGCAGCTGAACTGACCAGGAGATGGAGTGTGGTATATCCTATTTCAGATCCCCTGGGACATCCTGTTCTCCTGATAACTGATGATATGTAAATATAGCAAATGCAAAGCCAGGCACTTTCCTAGGGTGCCCGGCCCAGGCTGCATATAGAACAGGGCTGAGCCCCAGCAGCGCTCTTGGAAACACCCATTGCAACTGCGACACAGGCATCAGGCTTTATTTTTAGTTTAAAATGAAGTTCCTGTTTGTAAGGCCAGAAGGGTTACAGGAAAAAAAATGATGAAGTGGGATCATTTACTGCTATTTTCTTTTCACGTGTCCTTCCTTCCTTCCTCCCTCCTGAGAAATGGGATGTAGCACATCACTATTCCAGGCTGCAACGTTCGCTGGCGCTGGTTCCTGCTCCCTCCGAAGAGGCCCATTAAGCCTTGTGTAACAAAAGGCTCCGTCCTCCCAGCCCCGCCAATTACCCCTGATTTCTACTGCTACACGGAGGCGCTTATCTCATGGAAATGAAACGCTGGCCTTGCTGACTCGCACCTCCTTTCTCTCTCAGCAGAATTTTGGGCCGCCCCTGTCAGGAGGGGTGATGGGCAGGGCATGGGGATCCCTCCCTGGCTCCTCAGTCCTTCTCCTCCCCGCGCCGCTGAGCAGACCCAGCAGCCATGGGATTGAAGGAAACAATGGGAAGTATTTGGTCGGGTCAGCCAAAGGAGCCTCTTTAATGAGCAAAGCCGAGCACTAATTAGTCTGGTGTGCAGCCCCTTGCCCCATCCCCATCCCTGCGGTTCTCCTTCAGGCGGGGTCAGCGTGCAAGGGGAGCCGCAGGGATGAGTTTGGCAGGTGCCCACGTGTTTCTCCCCTTCCCGTGCCCTGTTAGGGAAAGGTAATCCCGAGCTGACAGGAGGGAGACTGCGAGCTGCTGACGGGAATTCCCAGCTGAGAGGTTTTGAGAGCGGGGGGAGCTTTGGTGTATGGATTAGGTTGCTTATATATACTATAGTGTGAAGGAAACAGGCGGTTTTGCTAATTCCCTTGCACTTTGGTTTAATAAAGTAGGATTTGTCTGGTGGGAAAGTGTAACAGTGGGATTTAAGCTGTGTGAGTCTCATGACTGGTGCTCGCCTGGCTGGGTGGGAAGCAGGGAAGCATCGATTGCATTCTGTCTCTCCTGTGTTCTCGTGTTTTTAAACATGATTTGAGTGCCCACAGCTTCGGATGAGCTTTATTTGGGATTAGGTTTATTTAAAAAATCCATATGCAGATACTTGCACTAAATTCTGTTTTCCAGAACTCAGTGCCCTATGTTTTGGGAGAACCAGTGCTCGGTTTGTCAGTGCCTTGTGACAAAGACTCACATAAATGAGAAGGAATAAAGGGGGGTGGCCAGTACACAAAGACAGAAGGGGCAAGTTAGTATCTGGTACAGCCTCTGTAGGGAAATGAGATCCTTCTGCTTCTGGTTTTAACGAGAAAGGCCCCAATGGAAATTTAAAATCTGGATCTGCATCAAATCCTCAAAGTTCAGGGAGTTTAGAACGAGGAGTTTGGTCCATTCCATCACTCATCAGAGCTGTCTGCAAAATTCACATCCCGATACTTTTTTCTGATCATAAATTTTGCCAAAGATGCATGCTTGGATGTGAGATATTTTTCTTCTTTTTCATCCCTTTTGTTAATTTTATTCCCAGATCTAAATCAAGTTTTCCATCTCAGACTTCCAGGAGCTGGGACGCCTTGTTTGCAGCTGGGAAGCTTTGCTGTGCCCTGTGTGGTGTGGAGTTGGAAAGGTTCACCTGCCCGCAGGTGACCAAGGGAAGGGGAGGCCTTGGGGTCAGGCTTGGGGCTGCTTTATTGCCAGAGCCCAAGTTTTGGGATGTGCCAGTGAGCAAATCATCCCAGTGCTCCTGCCCTTCTTTCCCTCATTATTAAGAGGATAAAACCCAACCCATTTTGGGATATGCACAAATATGCTACTGATGAGGGCCCTGAGCAACCAGGCAGATTTTCTGAGCAGCCTTGAAGCAGCAAGGCACAGCAGCCTCATGCTGGGCTCTCCCTTATTCTTATTCTTTTCTGTTTTCTTGGGTGTACAATAAGAGCTAATCAAAGTGATGCTCTCCAGCAGGCTTTTGTGTATGGCATTACAGCAAAATCCTAAATTCCCCTTCCTGCTCATGCATACAAAGCAGGAAGAACTAGGATGGCTGCAGACTATTTTCAGAGGATTTAGCCAAGGAGAAAATAACTGGATAGCTAAAAGAAGGAGCATTTGACAAGAAATAACCTTGAAGCACAGCTCTGACATGATGGCATGATGTGCCCAGCTCCCTGAGATGGCCTCGCTCCATGAAATGCCAACAGGGAATGTGGCTTCCAGAGGAGATGATGAAGGACAATATAGACAAGCAGAGCACCCACACACCAATGCAAGAGAGACTGCAGAGTGGGCTGGGTGCTCCCTTCTGCTCCTGGTTTCAGCACTGACATAGATGAAGTTCTCCCTGCTCAGTTCAGGACTCTCACCAGGTGCTGAGGGAACAGGCCATGTATTTGGCTGGTGTAAATCAGTGCAGCTCAGCTGACTGTGCTCAAAGGATGTTGTTTGTACCTGTAGATGTGTTGCTTCTTCCCCCCACTAAAGGCAAAGGCATCACCTGGGATTTGCCCCTCGCACTGGAGCGCACTGGATGCTCCCTCACCACAAGGTGAGAGCGTGGGCAGCAGAGAGTGATACCTGAGCAAGAACTTACACCTGCTTGTGCAGCACTTCATAGTACCTGCTCTGCAGCCCCCTCTCTCCCTCCTTCCAAAGTGACAGTCAGTTCCCCGGATTCTCTCCCCCCTTGTCCGTGACAACCCTGGGGACAGCCCCCCAGAGATGTTCCCACTGGGCAGGCTGGGGCTCACATGGGACGTTGCTTTTGCTGTCCCTATTGTCCATCTCTTGTGAACAGCTCACTGCTGATAACATCCCTTGCTTTGCATTTATTCTGAAAAACAGAGAGGAAGATTTGCTGGACCCTGTGGAGCCCATGTGCCGTGGGGCTGGCACTGCCAGGCCAGGGGGCCGTGCTGTGCAGGGAGCCCAGCCCAGGGTGAGGGTGAGGATGAAGGTGAGGACGCAGCTAAAAGCTTTAGGGAAGAAGGGCGGTTTTGGTGAGGCTGCATCCCCCTCTGCTGGAAAATCCAAGGAAAGGCAGCAGAGCAGCCGCTGGCCGAGGAGAACGCTCGAGAGGAAAAGGGGAAATTAATGTGCAAAGAACATAAGTGAGGATAAGTGATGCCCGCGGTCCCTGGGGTCCGCAGGGATATCGCAGAAGCCAGTCTGGCCTGTCCTGGGGTTCATCCCATGCCCGTCACAATGAGAGGGCTCTTCCTGGGGACAACCTGACCCTCTGCAAAAATTGGGACCATGTCACATTTGTGCCAGACACAATCCCACTGCCCGTCATGGGAATGGATAAGAGAGGCAGGGGCAGCACCCGGTGCCATGGGTCAGACTGGCCCTGATGATGTGGCAGAGTCTCAGGAGGCAGAGAATTGTGACTGGAACTAAACAAAACTGCACAGACAAGCTCAATGCTGTGGTGCTCAGTTCAGAGCTGCTTCGTAGCTCACGTGGTGCTCAGGGTGATGGGCATGAGCAGCAGAACACCTGGATGAGACTGAAATACATACAGCAACCTGGACTCTGGGCACTGGGGTTTGTCAGGAACGGGGTGCAGCACTGTCTTGTGCAGGATCTTGCCTGGCAGCTGGGAGGGGGCTCTGTTTCAAAGCAGAGGCTGGAAGAAATGCCTCCCCTGGCCTGGCACCATGTGCATGGTCCCTGGGTGGGCAGCTCATGGCTTTGTCTGTGGCCTTCCCAAGGTGCTGCTCCCTCTGCATCTAGTCATACAGGTATCTGTGCAGAGCTGCAGCCCAGGGCTCTGTGCCAGTCTTTCAGAGTCTCACTTGGAGGCTGTTTGTGCTTAGACTGGAAGAATGGGTTTGTTTCCTTTTAGATTTAAAATCTAAATTACAGAAAGGGTGAAATGCGGTGACTGGGCTGGCCAAGGCCCTGACTGTACACTAAATCTGCAAGCGTGGGCCTGGCTTTTGTGCAGGGGGCTCTGCAAGTGCCAAGGTCACTGCTAATAAATCTGACTGGAGGACCAGGAGAATTTTTTTTAAACTTACTGCTAACAGCAGGCTCCTTTTTAACTATCTTTTTTTTTTTTTCCCTGCTCCCTTCTGCTGATTCATGCTCCTGCTTCTTCGGCACTGGGAGATGCCAGCATTCCTGAAGGTCATCACTTGCATGCAGCAGCTCATGCTGGGGAGTGTTTGCCAGCACCTACGAAATCGAAATGCTAAAGCGACTGCCATCATTTATATTTTCCCTGGCAGTGACAGACAATCACACAGCTTGCCAGCCGCCGAGCTGCCACGTTCCCAGGCTTGGAGACTACTCCAAGGTGAAGGAGGTGCATGAAAAGTGATGCCTCCCAATGAACTCGATACCGAGTCACCTTGAGATTACGATTTTCACCTGGGCTCTCCTGCAAGCAGTCCTCTTAGAGATATGGAAACCTCGGTGTCCGAGCACGCACCCCTCTGACTTACACCCAAACCATTCTGTCACCCTGTGATCCCGTGACTCTGGGAAATGAGATACCGGTGCTCACGTCAGGTTTCACGCAGGAGTCATGCTGCTGCCTGCCCTGGCTCCCTGGGGAAGCAGAGCTGTGCTGCCCTCACTGCCACCTCCCTCTCCTTCTCCATCTCTCCTCCCCACTGTGGAGAAGATTTGGTGCTGTCCTGGGCTGCAGAAAGAGGCAGGATTTTATGGCATGCTGGCAGCATGCAAACATCTCTGAGGAAATAAGTTATGGTTTAATTTTTGTGGTGTCTCTCCCTCTTCATAGCAAACGAATACTTCTGGTTTAGCTCAAGCAGTACACAGCACAACTGACATGCTTCTTTTTTCAGGAGAGAAGTGAGACAGACACAGAGATATCCTTCCTTTGCTTCCTCAGGTTCTGTAGTGACTATTTATACTGTGGCAGTACCAAATGTCCTGTATAAAATGACAGAAGACTCTGTTACAGGCAGCAGCAGGTTTAGGAACCAGTTATTTAATGTCCATCTCTTTAGCAGTGACCACTAATCTTACGCTTTCCTTTAAGTCTGTAACATAAGATGACACATACCTTGTATCCCCTATCATCTGCCTCCGTTTCTTTTGATATTATTTTAAGTGGGCCTTGAAAGAGCAGAGCTGGAAAGAGCCCCTAGCTGCCTGCTGGCACTGCAGAGCAAGGCTCCTGTTTGTCCTCACAGTCCTCAGATTCCCCAGATCCAAGAGCTTCTCCCCACCTCGACAAGGGAGAATCCTGACCTGGGAGGCAATCACGGTCTCTAAGACATTTTACCAATACCCAGCTGAATCCCTGGAAGAATATCAGCATCCAAACGAGCTGAGGGCACTAACAGGGCACGTGTGTTTCCCTCCTTGAGGCACGGACTGTGAACAAGCAGGAAAGCAGAATCTCAGAGCAATATTGTCACTATTTTTTGGCTGCGGCTCCTTGCTCGGCAGCAGGGGAGGTGCCACACAGCAGGCGTCTGTAACTCATCAAATCAATTAGTTCCTTTGTCTGCGGGAGGAGGTGTTAGCCAAAGACAAATTAAAGGAAGGTCCAGTAAGATATTCTATTCTGAAAGGAGCTGTCCCATTTTCTCATACTAATGACAGGCTCCGAAATCTGTGCACAACTTAGCTCGTTATTAGAACTAATTGGTGCCAGGCATTCCATCCTCTCTGATAGGGCTAACCATGGGGATGAAATTTTCCGAGTTAATGAACCAGAGAATGGATTAAGAACTTTCAAAGTGCAGTTCATATCACACTTAATTGGAAGGAGTATATTAGTTGGCTTTTTTATGGATACAAAGGAAAGCCGTGTTTTGAGGTGAAAAAGCACATGCACAAATGCCTTCCCTGCCACTGGGGAGCTGGGAATTTCTAATTTCAGTGCGGCAGAGCCGAGGCATTTGAAGGCAGCGCCTTCCCCAGCACCGTGAGCCTGAGGAGGGATGGAAAAGGGCTTTATTCTCTGCGTGCAGCACTCGCTGTTCCTCCTGTGCAAGGCCCTGCGGGGAGAGACCAATTAGTGCGGATCTCCCCAGGCCAAGGAGCTGCTCTCATCAAGGGCTGCTCTGGGCGTGGTGTGTCCTTCTGATGTAGCTCCACATCCCCCAGTCCATCGTGCCCCAGGGCACGGTTTGGTGTTTTTATACCGACCCCGTTCTAATTGTGTTTTACACCTGTTTTACACTGTTCTGAAGAGTAGATTTGTGACGCCCATTTTTTCCGGCTCAGAAAAATATTCTTTTTCTGTGTGATTTAGAACTTTTCCTTCTGCCAGCGGGGAGAAGGAGAACCCTTTGCAGGAGTCCCAGACACAGCACGTAACCCGGGGTCCATATCCAGGCAGCTCAATCCATTCTTCATGCATTTTCTTAGCTCTTGAATATTTGTAAAATAATTTGAGAGCCATTGCAGCCAGGTGCAAAATAGTAGCACTTTTCCAACCTATTGACAACCAACAAATCCTGCTTAACATCCATTAATAGTCCATAATTTAAGTAATGAATGTTTTACCGCAACATCATAAGAAATCCTGAGGAAAATTATTGTGCTTCAGGGGAACAGAAAATATTCCTCAGGCATTCTGTAGATTCCTTATGATTTTTTTTCTGCTACATCTCTATTTACTCCTGCCTCACTTCTTGCTCCCGCCTGCCTCAGTGCACAAGTCACTGCGTAACTCCCAAGAGAGCTGGAGCCACAAAATTTGTGAATTTGGGCCTAATTTGACTGGGAATTAAAATAACCCCAGTTACAGTGACAAGAATCCTGGTAAATCACCCAAAAAGTCCATGCAAAACACATGCTATTCCTTCAACTCCATTTGAAAGTGTTTCCTGCTGAAAACTAAAGTGACCTCAACTAAGTTGTGATAAATGGAGTAGTTTGGTCAGTGTCATCTACTTTAACTAATTATTTGGCTCAAGGGGAAAGTCAGTTTATCGAAATCCATGCAAAAGGCAGGAAATTCTGGAGAACATCTGCTTATGTGAGAATAACCGGGAATGACGAGGTGAGGTGGGCTGTCCCTTTGGTTTTGGAAGTTCTGTGAGCAGACGCAGGGTTTTGTATTTCACTTGCTTAAAACGTACTTGGGCTAACTGGAAATATTACAGTTGGTATTTTTTAATCCCTAGTCCTCTGCAGGCTGGGGTTGGATTTGCGAGTGGCCCCGAATCCAGGCGGCCCTGAGGGCCCTCAGAGCAGTGCCGTGATGGCGGGTGAGGCACCCCTTCACCACAGCCCACCGCAGCGGGCGAGGATGAGAGGGCACAGCCTGAGACAGCACCGGGAGAGGGTCAGGTCAGACATCACAAGGAATTTCTTCGTGGAAAGGGTGGTCAGGCGTTGGCAGGGACTGCCCAGGGAGGTGGTCGAGTGAGTCCCCATCCCTGAAGGCGTCCCAGGAAGGACCGCAGGTGGCAACAAGATCTGGGTGACAAGGTGGTGTTAGGTTGTAAGTTGGACTTGATGATCTTAGGGGTCTTTGACAAGCCTAATGAAGCCTGTGATGGAGCGGGCAGGGAAGACCCTGCTCCATGGTGGCTCAGGGGTGACACCATTGCTCCATGGCGGCTCAGGAGTGTCACCGCGGGCTCAGGAGTGTCACCGCGGGCTCAGGGGTGTCACCACTGCCCCCTGCCCGCCCCGCTCCGTGGCGGCTCAGGGGTGTCCCCGCGGGCTCAGGGGTGTCACTGCCGCTCCATGCCCGCTCTGCTCCATGGCAGTTCAGGGGTGTCACCGCGGGCTCAGGGGTGTCCCCGCGGGCTCAGGGGTGTCACTGCCGCTCCATGCCCGCTCTGCTCCATGGCAGTTCAGGGGTGTCACCGCGGGCTCAGGGGTGTCCCCGCGGGCTCAGGGGTGTCACTGCCGCTCCATGCCCGCTCTGCTCCATGGCAGTTCAGGGGTGTCACCGCGGGCTCAGGGGTGTCCCCGCGGGCTCAGGGGTGTCACTGCCGCTCCATGCCCGCTCTGCTCCATGGCAGTTCAGGGGTGTCACCGCGGGCTCAGGGGTGTCCCCGCGGGCTCAGGGGTGTCACTGCCGCTCCATGCCCGCTCTGCTCCATGGCAGTTCAGGGGTGTCACCGCGGGCTCAGGGGTGTCCCCGCGGGCTCAGGGGTGTNGGTACAGCCGGGCCGGGCTCAGCGGGCCCGGGCACAGCGGGGCCGGGCACCCGGAGCAGCGTGCGAGCCCTCGCTGCGTGCGATGGCTGAGCCCCGGGGGCTGCCGTGCCTCCATAAACCTTCGTGAGCTCATGGGACCCGCGGGGACACTGATCCCACGGCAGGGCACGGCCCCAGAGCGGGCTCTGAAGGCGCCTTGCAGTCAGGGTGTCGGTGTGGCGGGGC
The DNA here is from genome assembly GCA_013400515.1 of Erpornis zantholeuca. Taxonomy (NCBI): domain Eukaryota; kingdom Metazoa; phylum Chordata; class Aves; order Passeriformes; family Timaliidae; genus Erpornis; species Erpornis zantholeuca. Next base: position 230,383 of record VZTN01006051.1, read on the forward strand.
TTGTGTTAGCAGATGTGGAGATAACATTGTGTGTCTTTAGCTGCCGCCTCCCTTTGACTGTTTTTCAGTAGTCCTAAATGATTTAAGTGCCGGCACCCACTCACGCTTCTCCTCTGAGATATTTGCTTATCGATTGCTGAGACCCATATCAAATAATCTCCTTTCTCTTAAGGTACAACTTACCTAAGAAGTACAACTCGCAAGCCCGTCAGCAGCAAGCTGCTGCACTCGGGCCTGCTGATCTGGTGATGTGCCTGGAGCAGGTGAAGGAAGGGTGTGGGAATACTCCTACACGAAGCTTTTCCATTGTTGAACGAGATAAAGAGTGGCTTTGCCTAAATGGCGTGTTCAGCTTCATCAGTGTCCTGCTCTGCTGATGTATGTGATGGAAAGCATTCCAGGAGACAAGCTGGACTTTGGGAGCTCCTGAAATGGGCAGCCAGGGCACCTTTTGCTTTTTCAGGGAGTGTGAGTGACCTGAGTGCAGTGCATCTAGAATGAGAAAGCTGATGTTTCCAGCTTTAGAGTGAACACACCTTCAGCTTCTCTTTTGGTTTTTGAGGCTGTGTCCTAAACACTACAGGGTATTTGTAAGAATGTATTATTTAAGTGCCAGTTGAATGAGTTATTGGCTGGGAAAAGGACTTTTATTCTCTTGCAGTTGTACATCATCCTTGCACACTGACAAACACCCTGGCAAAACATAACTAAGCCCTTGTGTAGCTCAGGTGTGAGCACTCAGTGGGCTTCCTGATAATCATGGAAAATGGGTTACTTCACAAAAGGTAACTCGGACTAGTTGTTAGCCCAAAGTTGCTGGAGTAATGCAGGAATGCCAGAAGCCTTTTCTTTCACACTCTGCCAATACCTCTGAGCTTGGATTTGTAGACATGGAGCTCTGAAATTGTTGAACAACCTCGATCTGTGGCTGCTGAGCTGATACTGCTTGGAGTGTTTTTGCAGCTGGGTGCTCTGCAGCCTTTTCATCCTCTGGAGTCCTCCTGGTGATGGCACTGGACAAGGACCTGCTTTGCTTCAGCACGTGTTTGGGAAGTTACTTGTGAAACCGACTGCAGATATGTGCAGCAGTTCAGAGCTGCAGTAGCTGCACATCAGTTTAGTGGATCTAAGTTGTCTCAAGTGGGAGAAGTTTTCCTAAGTAAAGCTGGAGTCTGTTTCCAGCCTCCTCTGCGGGGGTTGAATCTTGCAAGGTTTCAACCACATGTTAGGATCACACCCAGGCGTTTATCTGAGCGAGTGCCATTCAAAGAGCCTTGCAAAACCCAGGGGCAGGAGGAAATTGTTGTGCATGCTGACACAGCCTCCTTAGCTGCTTTCGTTTGGAAGCATCAAGTCACATTTCTGAAGTTTTAAAATAGAAAATCTGGTGAGTCTTTACACAAAAAAAACCAGAGGGAGGGGGTTTGCTCAGGTTTTTATTACTGGTTTAAAAAAAAATAATAGCATAAGCTTCAGTTGCCAGCACAAGATCACCTTTTAGAAAAGTAGTGCAGTCCATGGTGTGTAGGGCTGACTTCTTATTTGCTTCCTTGACAGACTTTAGTTCAGAATTTGCATTTGGGGATGAGAACAGGAGAAGAACAACTGCTCTCTGTAGGCCTTTTAATGGTTTGGGTGGATGAGGCTGTTGGGATTCCTCAAGACTAAAATGAAAGGAATGACACAGCAAGATGTCCTATAGGATAGCTCTAAAAGCTGGAGTGCACACCAGGAACTTGCTGTGGCTTAGAAGGTTGTGTGCTGTCTAACAAAGGGCCATTGCCAGTCTTGACAACAGTGAGTTTAATCCAATATAAATCTCTAATGTAATCTCTGCCCATCAAATCAGGCATATGGAACTAGAGGGGAAACTCAACCAATTACACAGGAAGCTTGGTACAAGGCTTGCCTGCTGCTGAAGTGGACAGGCCACGAGAGGCAGACAGTCCAGTTCTAGAATAATCCTTTTCTAAGTTGGTAGTGGTTTTGGATCACGTTTATTCCTCCAGTGTAAACAAACACTTGATTTGTAATGAGACTAAACAAGGGCCTGGAGAGACAGGACAAGAGGGAATGACTTTGAACTGAGAGGGAGATTAGATTAGATTAGATATTAGGGATAAATCCTTCCCTGTGAGGGTGGGGAGGCCCTGGCCCAGGGTGCCCAAAGAAGCTGTGGCTGCCCCTGGATCCCTGGAAGTGTCCCAGGCCAGGTTGGCCAGGGCCTGGAGCACCCTGGGACAGTGGAAGGTGTCCCTGCCCATGGCAGGGGTGGCACCAGATGGTCGTGAATGTCTCTTCCAAGGCAAAGCCTCCTGTGATCAGTTTTATTAGAAGGTTTAAAACCCAACGTTAGCAGTGAAATCTCATTAGAACTGGATTCAGTTAATGCAGCTTCTGCTTTTCTAAGGCTCCGCATTAGTCACTGTCTCTAATTAGATATTAAGCATAAGTTTTCCATGTGCGTGAGTAAACTTGCTCACAAGGGAGGATATCATTTCTTCCTGGTCCTAATTTCCCTAATGTGGATGGCCTGTGGCTCTTATTCAGAGAAACTGCATGTCATCCCAGGATTGCATCTGGAATTGTCGGCTCCCGATCCGAGCCCTGGAAATGCCCATTATTTACAGACTCTGCAGGACCTTGTTGCATTTGCAGCTCGTGGCCCTTGCCAGCCTTCCCTCGGCCTGGCAGCTGGAGCTGGGAGCCGTGGCCACGCTGCCGTGGGGAGCACGAGAGGCGAGGGGACTGCTCCGGCTGTGTGACGAAACTGAAACATGACTCAAGTAAACTGACTCTGCTCCCGGCCCCGGCTGCTGGAGAATGGGGCGCTTGTGCAGCCACAACAGCGTGTTTCATGGAAGAGTGGCATATCCTGGGGCTTCTTTAGAAGTTGTGCTTGATGCCTGGTAGGTTGATCCTTGATCCGGGTGTTTGGCACTGGAACACTGAAGCTCATTAGCCTGATAGCGAGCAGAGATCTGGAGGAGTGGGAGGAAGTTGCAACTCTTCTGATACAGTTACCGGGTTCAAGAGCTAAACTCGACCGATTTGTGGTGACAGGGTAAATAAGGTCCTTTTTTGTGTCAGAGCCTGAATTAGTGTGGTTTGGTTTTTAACTTTGGAATAGCTGGCAAGTGTTGGAATGAGACCGCGGTTTCTAGAGAGAGGCAATTCCTGAAGTGCCTCTCAACAAAAGATTCGTTTGGCCAGTTGGGAGCTGCAACTTCCTTCTGTTCTTGTGACTGTTATAAGTAACTTAGACTTGAAGAAGCCACACCAGAGAAGTGCAGAAAAATATTGCTCTAAAGACCTTAACTGCTGTTTTAGTGGCTCTTGAACCACCCAGGTAGGCCATAAATCCTGTGTGTTGTCACTTCATACACACCTTAGCTAAGGGAGAAGAGTGATAAAATTTGAAGTGTTTCTTAATGGCAGAAGTCTCTTGAATGCATTGCATCACTTCATTAGCTAATAAAGCTCCTTGGAGGTGACTCAGACCCTTTCTTTGAGGTCCTGCTTGCTGTACCCCAGGTGGGCTAAAACAGGTGACTGAAATCAGAATCTACTTTTTCCATCTTGGTCCTGAGTTCCTGTAGAGCACTTTGTAAGCAATGGCAGAGCTTTAAGTGATAACACCTGGATAAAGACACTTTCTTGACTAACAAAAACATAAAATGTCCTGAGCTCTTACATGACTGACTTCTAGACAGACATATGCCTTTTTTATGGTACATATTTGCTAAGCAGTCCACGTCCTTTTAAATATTCAATTAAAGTCAGACTTAGGGAAATAGAAATGCCTTTTCTTGTCATATACCACTGTTTTGGTTTCTGCAACAATCATTCCTGGTAGTGCTGTTGGGAAGCCTTTCAGGGATTGAAGCTTCTGATCATGATCACAAGTAGCTGGAACACTGGAGTATTTCCTAAAGAGGGAAGCTGGACTATAAAAGTTGATTTGTCCATTTATGATGGTTGAGGCTGTGAGTGTTGCAGAGGAGGCTTAGTGTAGGGGTAGCTTGATATAATGCTAAAATTGCACTGCTTTTAAAATAAGTTTTTAAAAAAGATATTTTGGAGACATGCAGCATTTTTTCTTAGTGCAAAAAGAAAGAAATTTTTAGGGATAAACAGCAGGGTTTAATGTAATACTCTGGTTCAGGTGGATTGGGAGTGTCCTGGCTGGATTCCATACTTTAGTGTTGGTGTCTCCTAGTTGGTTAAGCTTGTTTGTGACCTCATCTAGCTGGATGAAAAGTATTGTGATTAAAGATAAAACAATCTTTGCTGTGTGGTAACAAAGTCTGTATGAAGAAATTGGTCCTGTAACAGCAGTGAATCATGTCAGCTTTATGAGATGCAAACTAAAGGCTGCCCTGACCTTTTCTGATGATAAAGAAAATGTCCTTGTGCAGGCTGTGGAGTCAAAATCAAGCTGCTTATGGGGCTTGCTGCTGACAGTCTGGTGAGAGTTGTACAAGGCCAGGCTGGACAGGGCTTGGAGCGGCCTGGTGCAGTGGAAGGTGCCCCTGCCCATGGCAGGGGGTGGAATGAGATGGTCTTTGAAATTCCTCCCAATGGAAACCACTGTATCATTCCATAACTCCCTGGAATTTGAGTTTCTGGCTGTAGCTTATGGTTATGGAGAAGCAGATGAAGTAGCCAGAATGTGGTTTTGTTTGGTTTAGGTTTTTTTGACTCAAGACAGCTGGAAATGGTAGGTTTAATAAGCTTGTTGCAATATTATATATATTATAAAATAGATTAAACTCACATCCTCTGTACACTTCAGGAATGTCAGGTGATGGCAAGTTCAACGCTTGTCCTAAGTTTTCCCTTGGGAAATGAGCTGTACCTGTAGCTGGCTTGTTCAGAAATGCTGTGGTCTGTGAGAGTTAGTGCTGGTACTGATACAAGGTGAGCTGAACCCAAACTGATTCGTGGAATAAAGTCCCTTAGTTCAGTCTGGAGGCAGTTTTGCTGTGCCAAATAATCCTAATCCAACATAAGTATTCATCTGGGTGAATGGGTTCATTCTGCACTAAAATCACCTGTTGGGGCTCTCCAGGAGCTCTGAGTATCCAGAAGGGAGCATCTCTTAAACCTGGAGGCTTAAAGGTCAGTCCTGTGGCTTCTGAAATTGGCTCTGTTTAGTCTCCCTGTCCCTTATCTCCCACACGGGCTGGAGTTAACTTTGTTTGGTGACCTTCGGTTTGAGCTGGTGCTGTGTGGTCTGTGTGACCTCGGGGCTGAGGCTTCCATCAGAATCCCTGCTGGGACAGCTCCTGCCCTTCCAGGAGCCCTAGAGGGTGTTCAGGGTCTGCCTGGTGGGATGGGCACCAGTGCTGAAAACAAGGCGTTGCTGGGTTTGTGAGCAGCTACTCCTGCCGTCCTTGATGAGTGTTTGAGCAATGCTGCTGTGAGTGACAACAGCCAAAGGCTTTCCCATCTGGAATTGAAAGTATCGCTGTGCATATCAACCTTGTTTTAAAGCTGGTGTTTCAGAAGGAGAAAATACCTTATTGTGAGCACACAGAGACAGCACCGAGTACTCTGCTCTGGGAGGGAAGGCTGATTCAAACGAAGTGCCTGCTAGGAAAAGTATATTCCTTTTGTTCTGCTCTTCGAGTAGCTTTTGCATATGAATACTCTAAGCTGAAGCTGAATTCCGGGCTTTTTTCTCTGAGGAGGTAGTGAACAATAGCTCTCTAAATTCGGAGTTTAGAGAACTGTTTCTGGGCCAAGACAGTTGAATGTGGTAGCAGAACCCTAAAAGGAGATCATGGTCTGCTGCTAAAAGCCTTTACAATTGTCTTAACCAATTTTTGACCTGTCTTAAAAGAGAAGGTGAGTGCCAGTAACTTTCTTTGGGTCCACTGCCTGTGAGGAAAGGAACACCCACACTCACATCAGGGGAAGGTCTTTCAAGGGAAGACCTGAGCCGACCAATATGTTCATGTCAGCCCTGGATTGTCCCTCTGCAAAGCAGAGAACAGGCAGCTGAAACTCGACTGAGCCACTGCAGTTTTAAGGCTTTGAGGTTTTAAGCAAGTCAAAACAAGTTTGGGGATGTGCAGCGTGGGTAGGGAGCACTTGGGAAGGAATAAGATGCAGCAGCTTTCCTGAAGATTCTGTAAAAGTTTCCCTGTGGTGGGTCACAGTAATTTCAATGTTACATTAAAGATGTGGCAAATGAAGTGCTGCTCCAATCTGCAGGAATCTGTATCCTAAAAGAGCAGTGGGAGAACATGAAATTGGTACTGAACGCACTGCAATTACTCACTGGCACTGTGAGTGCTGCAAGGGAGGGCTGTAAACCCTTCACAGGGATGGGCAGGGAGTGTTCCAACAGTCTAGAGCTTGATGAGGGTCACGATAAGGTTTTTTACAGGTAAGAATCAGGGAGAGGCCAACAAAGCAGATATCCTGGTGGGAGTCCCTTCTAGACCACCCAGCCCAGGATGAAGAGGCACCATAATCCTCCTTAGGCAGCTGGGAGAAGTCTCACCATGGCTAGGCCTTGTTCTTGTAGGGGTCCTTAACTTCCCACATGTCTGCTGGAAATAAACCCAGCAGGGAGGTGATGAGTCCAGGAGGTTCCTGGAATGTGTGTTCCTATTGATAAGAACAGCTCTCGAGAGAAGGATCTGGAAGGATCTGAGTGGGAATAGTTGGCAGCATCTGGGGTAACACTCAGCAGCACGGAGATGGAGGCTCAGGGAGTGCTTGGGAGACGCTGGGATGGGAGCTGTGGGTGTGGGGTGTGACTGTGGAGGCAGGAATGTGGAGGCAGGAATGCTGTGGTGCTTGAGCAGCATGGCAAGTGACCCTTCAGAGGTAAGATTGGTTTGAGGAGCTGAACTGAGGTGCCTCAGCCATGGCAGCACAGCTGACCATCAGCTCTGAGCTGTGCTGATCTCTCTGCCTGTGATGGGCAGCTCAGGCACTGGCATTCTGGGCAGGAATGGGCAGCTACTGGACTGGCATTCCCAGTGGGCACCCACCTTGCTGAGTTAGATGGGGTGGAGTGGCTTCTCAAGCAGTGCTGCAGGGTCTGACCCAAGCTCCTCGTGCAGCCCTGGTCCTGCTGGCCACACTGTTCTTGATACAAGCCAGGAGCTGTTAGCCTTCATGGCAACCTGGTCAGGCTTAGTTGCTCCTTACAGCTTGTGGGCAGTCAGGCCCTAACTCTGGGGTGGTGTCTGCTTCAGAGATCCCAAAGGGCTTTGAACCCCAGGGAACTTCTCTGGGCACTGTCAGGGAGAGATGCAGACTTTGCTGCTGTGATACCAAACCCTAATTAAACAACTGTATGCTTTGGGATCAACCCTAATTTTTCCAAATGTGCTTGACTGTCCGGTTCTATTACACGTAATGGATGTAGTGAGCTTCATAATGGCCACTGTGGCTGATTCACCTTCTGCCAAACAGCTAAGGGAGAAATCTGTGGTAGTGTTGAAAATTCTTGTTACAGCTCCTGGGTTTTCTGCAGGAGGTAGTTGGGAACTTGACTCTCAAGCTGCTGCAGACTGAAGTGTTACAGGCAGTAAAACATCTGCCACTGGAGAACCTCTCCAGTGCAGTGCTGTTTGCAGCAGTTGTGTCCCAGCTTGGAGTGATGCTGAGTGTCTGCTGGAAACGGGCTCAGATACTCTGTGATGCTGAATGTGTGCTGGGAACGGGCTCAGATACTCTGTGATGCTGAATGTGTGCTGGGAACGGGCTCAGATACTCTGTGATGCTGAATGTGTGCTGGGAACAGGCTCAGATACTCTGTGCTGCTGAATGCGTACTGGGAAC
>VZTN01006051.1:238212-248998 GCA_013400515.1 Erpornis zantholeuca
AACGGGCTCAGATACTCTGTGATGCTGAATGTGTGCTGGGAACGGGCTCAGATACTCTTTGATGCTGAATGTGTGCTGGGAACGGGCTCAGATACTCTGGAGTTGGATTTGCTACTGCTGAACACGTTGCACACTGCAGCCTGACAGGAAGCCAACCCGTCAAGTCCTTCCACTTTGCAGCCTTTAACACTCCTCAGGGAGTCACCCCATACCTGTGGGTTGGAGGCTTCCTCCACAAGAAAGATTTATTACTGCCAGTGCTGGCCAGAGAGCAGCTTGCATCACAGGGAGCCCTTCTGGATATTTCTAGCTCCCAGGTAACTGGGATATCCTGACGTGTAGACCTTGGCTCCAGCAGAAGTAGGTGAATGGCTCTTTTCCTACCCTTGCCCTGGCTGTCCATCTGTTCAGCTGTGCAGAGCACTTTCCCAGGTAACTTTGCTCCCGTGGCTGCCTCAAGGCTTGAAAAACGATTTCAGTGATTGTAAGAAATGAGTTGTCTGACTTCACACAAGCTCCAGTATGCATGAATTTAGCATCCGTGACTTCTTGGCTGTAAAACCTTCAGTTGGAAGGCAAATGGGTAGAAAAAGCTTGTGATATTTTACTATGTAAACCAGCTGTGTCAGATAAGCACTAAATTTAACTTTCTTTTTTTTTCTTCCAGTCAGGTCAATTCAGTGAAGATATGATTCCTACTGTGGGCTTCAACATGAGGAAAGTTACAAAGGGTAATGTTACAATAAAGGTATGTTGCCATTGTTGACTGTTTTCTTTAGCTTCTCGTTTAAAATTTACATGTTTGCTCTGTTTTGCTTCCAGCCTTGGGACAAATATAGAAAACTGAAGAGGCTCAGCTAAATCTGTCGAGTAGCTTAAGGAGACATTTATGTTTATTTATGGAGTTTCTGAAATGAGAAATCTGTGTGTGATTCCCAGGTTCATGGACTAGTTACAGCACTGTTGTGATAATGCTGTCTGGCTTAGATCTGAGTGTTTAAGGCCCAGAGATGCTGCTCTCCTGCTCATCAGTTTGCTTAAGGGAAGGTTTACATCAAAGGCTAAGCTTTAAGTGAATACATTTTATTTTCTTGTGTACCTCAGTGTGTAACCTTCACACACAGGAGTGTTCTTGCATCTGATGCAAGGTGCTCCAGTTTGCATCTCCTGCTGTTGGGCCCTGAGCTCTGAGCAGCTGTGCAAGGGTTTATGGCTGTTGTAACATGGGAGAGGTCCAGCAGCTGCTTAAAGAGAAAGGAAAAACTGTTGTGATTTCTTGTCTTATCTTTGCCTGACATGTTAAACACAGTGCATGGCTAAATTGTCTTTCTCCCCTTGCCTTAAGATTTGGGATATAGGAGGGCAGCCCCGATTCCGAAGCATGTGGGAGCGATATTGCAGAGGAGTTAATGCTATTGTGTAAGTGTCCTTCCTTCAGCTCTGCTTCCTTCACATGTGCTCCTCTTCTCTGGGAGCCTCCCTAACACTGCATGCCTGATTCTGTAGTTCTCCTTGTGATTCTGAACCTGTACTGCAACCACATTGACCTTTTTCAGCCTTAAGTTCAGGGCTCAGGATGGGTTATTTCTTATCAGTGTCTGATCTGGAGTACTAACTCCTCCCTGTCTGAACTGGGTGGCAGTCTAACTCAAAGCAACTTCCTTCTACTCTGCTCTTAGAGAGTTTTTTTTTAAAGAACGAAATTCTTTGCTCAGAAGTCCTAGCTTTGTTTAAAGCCTTGATGAATGTTCTCAAACCTGGCAGTGTAAAGGAAAGAGTGATGCTTCTGCAGGAACTCAGTGTCACTGACCTAACCTGAAATTCTCTTTAAAGCTACATGGTAGATGCTGCAGATCGTGACAAAATAGAAGCCTCTCGAAATGAGCTGCACAATCTTCTAGATAAGCCCCAGTTACAAGGAATCCCTGTAAGTAACATCACCTCAAACAGCATTAAATGTCTCTGAGGAATGTGCATCACTTGAGCAACTCTGAAGTCTGCCTTGAACTCTTAATTGTAAGGCCCAACCCTACTGGTCAGTATAAGCATGAACAATACCTGCCCCCAGTGCCTAAAATCAAACTGTTGACCTTCAGTGATCTTACTTCATTCAGTGCTCACAAAACATAATAAATACAATTGAAACAGTAGTTCAGAGGACTCCACAGTACGAGTTTGTGCTCTTGACTAAAGGTTAACCACAGTGTAGTACAGAAGTGTAGAGTAAGTTTGAGGAATCTCAGATGAATGTGTTGCAAATGTTCTCAGAATTATCAGCTGATGTATTCTCGTGCTTGCTCTTTGCACAGAACAGTTTATTTGTGCCCCCTCTTTCCCTAGGTCTTGATTTGGTTTAACAGTGAATATCTCATTCCATTAGGTTTAACAGGCAGATTCAGACTGCTCATGAGACTCTCTTGGCGTTTGTTGGTTTTCTGGTTTTGGTTGGGGTTTTGGTCTGTTTGTTTGGGTTTTCTTAAGCAAAGCTACAACCATTTCCTTCTCTGGATTTCAGGTTCTAGTCCTTGGAAATAAGAGAGACCTTCCAAATGCTTTGGATGAGAAACAGCTAATTGAAAAGATGTAAGTCAAACCTTTCCTAAGCAACATTTCTCTTACTCAATAAATTAATGTACCTAGGGTTGTTATTAGATCAGGAAGCTTGCATTCATGAGTGGAAAACCCAGCAACAGGAGGTAAATGAGCATTGTGCAGAACAAGTTTTGTGGGGAAGGAGAAGAGGAGCAGTTCAGATTGTCAGAGTCCTTGTGTCAGTGAAATGTGTGCTGAAATTTCTCTCTTTCCTAGGAACCTTGCTGCTATTCAGGACAGAGAAATCTGCTGCTACTCAATTTCTTGCAAAGAGAAAGATAATATAGGTAACTATTAACCCAAAATGCTGAGAATTTTGAAGTGCTGTCAGAGGATGGATTGTGGGGGGATTGTAACTTAAACACAAGCTTCCTTTCTTCAGGAAACCAGGAACAAATCAAAGACCAATGTGTGAGTGTACTGGTTAAATTCTGCCTAACTCCTGATGGCAGTGAGGAAGGCTGAGTGGTGTTAAAGTTGCAGGGCTTGTAGTGCCAGTCCCTGTGAAGTCTGCTCCTTTCTTCAGTTAGTATGCAGGAAATAGCTGACTGGTCTATTAGCTTGGCCTCAATGAGTTTAGACTTCTGTCAGGTGCTCTTGCCTCTGCCTCACTTGGTGAGGGTACCAAGTGCCTGCAGCTGTTTTTTCTTCAAGTCATTCCCTTGAAATAATCACCTTCCCTTGCTGTCTTATCAGAGCAGTCTGTGTTGTGGCATCTGCCAGCCCCTGTTCCCTGCAGCCAAGCAGTGCCTTTTTCTGGCACAGAATCAAATGCTTTAGAACTTGTGGCGTTCCAAGGCAGAAACCATGTCCTGTGTGATATCTGGTATTTGCCATGAGCTTTGTAAGTAAACTGAGTCACCTCAGCTGAGTAAAAACAGAATTTAACAACACTTTCCATCCTTCTCCTGATGCCTTCCATGGCTGCCATAGGATTAACAGTGGTGCATTGCCAGGGTAACAGGAGTTTGCTGATGAGGAAACTTCAGGGTGGTGCTCCCAGGAGAAGCTCTAGAGGGTACCAGGATGGCTTTATATTAAGGATTCAGCTTCTTTCTAGGAAATTGAAATAGTCTGTGGAACAGTTGTGGATTCCAAGAAGCCTGTGTCACCTTAGCATCAGTTAGAGGTTCAGACCTGATGCCTACAAGCAGAGTCTCCCTTCTGTGGAGATCCACACAAGGCTCCCAGCACAGCTGAGCATCACTGAGGCTTTGGGGAAGGAGTTGCTGGAGGGGAGCCAGGGCATTTCCCTACCTTAGGAGAGCCTCTTCCAGGCAGGGAGGAGCATGATGCCTTGTACCACAGGGCTAAACTAGCTTTGCTCTCATCAGGTGAGGAGCTGCAGACAGGCTGAACAGAGCACTGCTGGTCTAACACTAATTATTGGAGCCATAGTGAAGTGCCAGATGAAGGGATGTTGTTTTCCTAGAGATGGACAGAACTGAGGAACCAGGATGTGTGGGGCAGTGCCTGTCATTGTTACCTAAAGGATGCTGGGCAGTTAAAGGATCAAAGCACAGACAGCAAGCATCCTAAAATATCATTCTGTTCATCTGCCCTGGGCCATCCTCTAAGAGGAGGGATTGGATGTTCCTGTCCTGTGCTGAGGACACTGGAATACCAAAGCCTTGCCACTTACACCAGTGCAGACACTTGAATGTGGAACTTCTCTTCTCTCTCCCTGTAGATATCACGCTTCAGTGGCTTATTCAGCATTCAAAATCTAGAAGAAGCTGAAGTCTTCCTGGAATCTCCAGTACCAGTTGGCCATAATCTCAATTGTCCACTTCCCTCCATAATGAGATACTACCCCAAAATCCTGTATCAAGAATCTGCCTTTTCACGGTTCATTTCTCATGTGCACTGCTGAAGACTTGTATTCCTATTCTGTCACAAAACAACTAGAGTTGTCATGATAAAGTCAGCACAAATATTTATTTTACAACCATCTGTGGTGGGAGGGTTGTGGGGGGGCTTTTTAAAACAATATCTCTACCATGTTAACTATGATGGTACACTCTGTTCTGGTTTTTCAGGGCCAGGTTTTTATATGATTTTCAGCAAGTGTTTTATTTCTAGTGTTTAGTGGCTTGAAGATGCTGATGCTTGACAGCATTAAGATTCTGTAAGATGCCACATACAGTAGTTAGAAAACATTTAAGCGTGAGTTGTGGGATACTGATTGATCTCACAAATGCATGTGATGTGTGTATGTAAGCAGAGAAATGGAAACTGTTTGCAGAGGGGAGCACAAGGCATAGATCAGCATCACTTATCTACAGCTGAGATCCTGTCACTTGGAAAAGAAAACTCTCTCGATGAATTAGGAAACTCATCTTTTTAAAATCATTCTGTTGCTTCTATTTAACATTTATGTGGGGGATGGGAATGGACTGTTCTGTCAAACTTTCAAAAATTGGAGTATTCCAGCATGAAAACAAATTGCTAGAAACATCAGGCTTTGTTCAAATACATTTTTCTATCTCCAGATACTCGTGGTCTCTCTCTGAAACCAGAACATGCATTCTGAGCAGCTGCATGACACCCAAATTACTGATGCTCTTGTATCGAGGCAGTTGTTGACCTTTAGCACAATCTGTGTGTAATTGTCAGTGTCTCTCCTGCTCCTGGAATGGCTGGGCACACTTTCACCTGGTGCTATGGAATACCTGGGCTATTGTGACAACTCTAGACCCGCCTGCTTTCTCGATGTAACCATGTGCAAAGCCTGTCAGATGCAATGAAACATCCTGCTGTGTCAAAGCACAAGAGAGCCAATGAATCGACCCTGTCTCTTGACTAGCTCCTGCAGCTTAGGGAAGTGTGTATAAACTCAAGATTGTAATGTTTCTGTAGCTTTACTTCCTCAATGACTTCAGCATATTTAAAGGGACAGCCTTGTTAAGACTGGTCTGTTCATTCAGCAGTGTCAGTGTAGCTACTCGTGTGTGCAGATCCATGGTGCAGCTGCTTGTGTTGCCTCACACCGTGTGTGATTCCTCACCTCCGTGTGGTTTGCATCCCGTGGGAGCCTCGGGCTGGGAGCAGCACTCAGTCCCTCTCAGTTCTGACAAGTCAGTGTTAACGCAGACTGCCACGGCCTTACTGTCGTGTCCCAGCTCTGGCACTGCTGCACAGACACTACACGCTGCCTGCCTTCAGTCTGAAGTTGCATTTTAACTTTTTGTCCCCTTTCAGTTCTCTGAAGCATGATTTCAGTTCATCCATACTCTGGTGCTGTAGAGGAGAGGGTGTATTAACTTGCTACTGTAGTCCCGAGTTCGCCAGAACTGCTACAGTTACTTTTATTTAGCAAACTTGCTTGTGCCTATAATAAGGAAACTAAACTAGAATGTGTGAATCTTTGTGGGGGACCAGGTCACTGTTCAGTTAACTGGCCTATAGCTAAACTCGATGTGTTTGGTGTTTATCTACTTCACTGCTTTCAGCGTTTATGGCATCCAAACACTACCAATTGTTAACCTGTGCATTACTCTCTGCATGTGAACAACTTATACAATTACTGAACTTTGTAAATACGTGAATTTTTTTATTTAGGTGGATGCATATGTTGGTTTACTGCTCTTCAGCTTTATTCAATAAACTTATGTTTTGAGGGTTGTATTGACACTTAACTGCCTGACTTGAGTTGATGTGGCTGAACTCATGGAAAAACACGATGGGATGTCTGTCTTCTCTGCCAAAGATTACAGTGGGGGAAGAAGGATTGGTAAATACCTGAGCTGATTTATATTCTGTGGTTCAACTCTTCCAGTGAAGTGCTGACAAAACTACCTTTGAGGCCTGGGGCTTGCTCACCTTACCTGAGCAAGCTCAGATAGTCTGAGCAGATTTCAGGGCTTTTTTTGTGTGTGTGAAAAGCACTGGTCAGTGAAGGGTCTGAAGTAGAGGCAGCCTTCTGCAGCTCTCTTTTCAGGAGAGAAATGCATGTGTTTGCAAGCTTGGTTCTTGTGTCAAGCCTAGAGTAAAACCTTTGTTTTTCTAGCACAAGTGTCAGATCTTGCAGTGCCTGATCCTTCACTGCCAATTAAAGCAGAAGAGTTCTTATCTCAGTGGAAAGTGAGGCTTTTGTTGACTGAGGTCTTGAACAAAATCTTTGCTGTGAATTTAATCTGAAGTTTCATTGACTGTTCTTCCCAAAGGTTTTTGTTGTGTTAATTTCTCTTAGGACACTGATTAATTTATAGGACTGTCTGTCAGCATCTTCCAATTAATGGTAACAAATTGGATGTCTTGTTTCAGGCTTGTCTCCATGTAAGCTTTCAGACTTGGTGAGCTGTATCAGGTTAGTTTTAGTCCTGAGTGCAGGTCTTTGAGCATCCTTCACATGTAACTCAGCTGGTGGGAATGACTAGTGAAGTGTTAAAGATCATGTGTGTATTTCTTTGGGAGTTTTTGGCATGCAAAACCAGCTCCCTGCAGGCCACAGTCAAAGTGAGATGCCTCTAGACACAAATCTGAGAGCAGTGTTAGTGCACTAAGGCTTGTGAGCCTGCTTGGTGTGATCCCAGTACCAGTGAAATCAGCTGTGGTATGAACCAGCCCACAGCTCCTTGCTCGATGTGGTGTTTCAGTAACAGTTTCTGTTTCTGTGTGTAAATAGCAGGGACAGATGCAGGGTCCCCTATGATGTGTGTGGTCTAAAAGGTACATTTGCAATGCTCCCCAAAATGCCCCCAGCTGGGTTTCACAGCTCTTCTGGTACTGCTCTGCCAGATGCCCTTGGTTACTCCTGGAGCAGAAAGGAGACCTCAGAGTGGCTGTTTTGATTCCAGTGCACAGGGTTGCACTTGTTCTGTTCCTGGGCTTGAGTAACTTGCCAAATACCTTTCCTTTGAAACAAGGGAAGTGTAGGAAGTGTTTCCTTTTCAACACCTTCCAGCCTTGGACTGAAAACAATACTCATCTGGCACATTATGTCCAAGTTTAAATCTTTCCTGTCCTAATAAATATGTGGAGCCCAGGGCAGGCGTTAGCAAGTGCTGTTTGCCGAACTTAGATGCTGTAGCTGTGTTCTAGAAATGTAATCTCACCATGATTACTTGTCTCAGGCTCTGTAGTGAGCACGGACAGTAAAAAGAGGCTGATTATATTTCCCATTCTCTTAAAAAAAGTTGCTTTTGGGGATACATTTTAGTTACATAAATTACTGCACTTGACATCAATAGCCATGGTCCTGAAACTTCTCTGATGCAGGTCTTGACTGTTGGCATGTTAAGAAAAGCAGCTCTTGTGAAAAAAGAGATACTGAGCCAGAGAGAACTTGTCATGGTGAATACATGGAAGTTAAAAAGCAATCCTACCTTTGTGACCTCGTGGAGTGTGGGCATTTTGTGCTCTCCTGGGGTTTAAAATCAGCTCTCAGTGCTTGGTGGTGGCTCTGTTCAGTCCAAGTGGTCCTGGAGCAGCAGTGATGAGATGAGGAATGTTTGTGCTTGCCCCCACAGCTCTGGCTGCTTCAGAGTTTTCCTTGGAGTGTCCATGTCCTCCCAGCTTCAGTGTGGATGGTGGTTCCTTAAAGTGCAATTACAGAGCAGGGGAGTTCTCATCACCCAGGGACAGCTGAGGGGCTTGGCAACAGGAAAGATGCACAAATGTGGAGCTGTTCCATGATCCATGGAACAATAATCTGCTTTCTCAGTGATTTATGTTTTCTCTTTGCATCTTGATGGAAACAGGTTGGAAAGATTTTGGGTGCTGACATATCAAACTGCATAATCTTCACTTTCTGGTAGAAGAAAAGGCCAAAGAAAATGCCTTAAACAGTCTCTCTGTTGAATCTAGGAATGTTGTGCAGGGATCTGTAATAACCTGAGGTATGGCTTAGCAGGATTATCGAGCTTTTAACTTGCCTGAGGTTTCACTTGTCGTTGCTGTGGCTGTGCAATGGCACGTCCTGGTTTGCTTTGTGCAGGAACTGTGCTCCCCCAGCATGCCCAGCACTGCTCCCCTGCCTCGCTCCTGCACTGACCCTGACTAGTGTGGGTTCCAAAAAGGGCTGGAAAGCAGGACATTTAGGACATTTTGGCCACGTTTCTGAGCTGACACGGACAGTGAATCGTGTTAAAGGAGAAGTCATGTGCGAGTGCCTGAGCTTCGGGGCTTTGGTTCCCAGAAAGTGAGTGTAGAACAACTTGTCTCACCAGACTGGGACCTTCTGCTGCTTTAGGGCTGCAGATGCTGGATGTTAAGGTGTGTCTTGGTAAAACAGAGGGGTTTTCTCTTAGGTGTCACTAAACAAACACAGAATGGCACTCAGAGGGGCTTTGCACATACCCTTTAAAAGGAGAAGTGAAATACTTGATGTTTTTATTTCCCTCCCAGTGGAAGGTGGGTAAGTAGACCTTTGTGCCAGGATTAGTGCCTTTTAATTACGACATGACAGGTTTTATTCTGTTAAAGGCAACATCTATCATTGTGATAATTTTGAAGTGCTTCAATAAAGTGTTGTTGAAAACCATTTTTTTTGCATATTCATCTGTAGTAGGACAGCTGCTTTTATTATTGTTAGAGATACCTAAGAAACCTCATTACCTAATTGTGGGAAACATTTGGGTAGCTTTAACTACATAACTTCATCTGGAGAGTGACTGTAAACCTTGTGCTCAGTGGGGGCAACTTTGAGAGGCCAGGCTGTGAAATTCCCATTTCTGGTTATTTTTGCTCTGATACTGGAAGCATTGGTTGGTCTCATTTGTGTTTCTCTCTGAAAAGACCCATTTGGTTGAAGTTCCTAAACCATATCATTCAACAAACAGAGCAAATACAGCAGTAGAGAAAGAAAATGTTGTTGCAGTGTGTGAAATTTAAGGCTAAACTTGACTCTCACAAGAATCTCATAAGTAAATTGCTACAGTGCTTTTGTGTAATTGTGTTAATGTGGGGTGTGGATACTTCAGCCTTTGCAACAAGGCAGAATTTTCCTCGTTTTTTAGAGTCAATAATGAATCTCCTTCTTGGTTTGAATAACATTTAAAAGATCCATGAATTCTGCAGACTGAGGAAGGGAACTGAAAGATTGACCAGGCTAGAAGACTTTGTCCAAAGTCAGCATACAGAAGTCTGGATGGACCACTGAGTTGTGATACTTGTTCTGGTTGGGATTTATTCATTCTAATGTTTCTGTTACAATAATTGGAGAAGAAAGATCTGACTTCTGAACTACTCTAAAATACAGGCTGAAGACAGATCATTATTGTCTGGTTGTCTCTCTATGCATAATAAGTCCTTTATTCTTTTCCCCTGTGTAGGCATTTTTCATATCCTGTCCCATTTCCTTGTAACAAATCAGGCACTTTGGTAAAAGGATGCAACAACAGAGTGAACAGGACAGCTCAGCTCAGTGACAGGTGACCCTTCAGAGCCAGTTACTCAGATGTTGCTGAGGTTCCTGAGGCCTCCCCAGCTGTGGTTTCTTTCTGTTCTTTTGCTTATCTTCAAGGGGTTTGGTTTTACCACTTTCACACCTCCACCTGGCATTTGTCAGCTTTCCTGTTCCTGCAGCTCTCGGGACCCGCAGCTGCCTCGGAGCTGCTCCGCTCTCCCCGAGCCCGTCCCAGTGCTGCGGCCGCACTGCTGCCCTGTTTGCCACGTTGTTGTCCGGTCTCTTCTGGCACCGTGGATGGAAATCCCTGTGTCCATCTCCTCCACGGTCCTGGCCCGGGAGCGGGGCTGGGCTTCCTCCCACCGCAGTTCCCTGCGAACGCGGATCCTGCCCTCGCCCAGGGCTCGTTCCCTGCCGTGTTCTGTGGCTCCAGCTCATGCCGAGGGGCTCCGGGTGCCCGCCGTGGGGTGAGCGGGGCTGGGCTGCAGGAGCAGCGGCTCACACCTGACACAGACCCCCACGGTCACTGAGGCTGCAAAAGACCCCCAAGGCCATGGAGTCCAACCTGTCCGATCCCCACCTGTCCGATTCCCTGGACACCTCCAGGGATGGGCACTCCAAACCTCCCTGGGCAGCCCCTGCCAAGGCCTGAGCACCCTTTCCATGGAGGAATTCCTGCTGCTGTCCAGCCGCTGTCACCGCCACTCCGGGGGTCTATCCCATCTCTCCAGCCGCTGTGCCCCATCCCGGAGCGCCCCGGGGGTGGTGGTGACCGCAGGGCAGGGCCCATGGGGCCGGCTCTGTCCGGGGCGGCCGCGCCTCCGTCCGGCCCCGCCCTGGCCCTGA
>VZTN01006051.1:249311-368280 GCA_013400515.1 Erpornis zantholeuca
GACCGCCGCGACCCGTGAGTGCGGCCGGGGGTCGGCAGCCGTGTGGGTGGGGGTCTGCAGGAATGCGGGGTGGGCACGGGCCGCGGGCCGCATCGCTCCCGGTGGGTGTCTCCCAGGCTGGGCCCGGCCTCCTCCCAGTGCTGCCCAGAGACAGGACAGTTGGGAATGGCCATAAGCTAGAATACAAGAAGTTCCACTTCTCTATGAATCGTGGGGTGGTTTGGGTGGGAAGGGACCTCAGAGCCCACCCAGTGCCAGCCCTGCCATGGCAGGAACACCTCCCACTGTCCCAGGCTGCTCCCAGCCCCAATGTCCAGCCTGGCCTTGGGCACTGCCAGGGATCCAGGGGCAGCCACAGCTGCTCTGGGCACCCTGTGCCAGGGCCTGCCCACCCTCACAGGGAAGAACTTCCTGCTAATATCCAATGTAAACCAACTCCCCTTAAGTTTGAAGCCATTTCTTTTTGTGCTGTTGCTCCAGTCCCCCTCCACTTTTCTTGTAGTCTCTCTTTGGGTATTGGAATTAACTTCTTTCCACAATGGGGCAGAGCTGTGGAACAGCTTCCCAAGGAGTCGTGGAGCCTTCCCCTTTGGAGACCGTCCAAACCCACCGGGACATGTTCCTGTGTCACCTGCTCCAGGTGACCCTGCCTGGACAGGGGGTTGGGCTGGATGATCTGCAGAGATCCCTTCCAAACCTAACAATTCTGTGATTCTGCTCTTCCAGCTCCAACCTGAACATCAATGATGTGCTGGGGAACTACTCCTTGACGCTGATCGACGCTCTGGACACGCTGGCGGTGAGTCCTTGGCGTGGGGACACTGCCCTGGTCACCCTGGGACCTGCCCTGGTCACCCCAGGGACTGCTGTGACTGGGGGTGCTCCCCAAGGCTTGGCTGGGTGTTGTGGCAAACAGCTGGATCACAAGCTAACAGCTGGATCACAAACCAGCAGCATCACTCGGGGGAAGGAGAATAAGAGTGGTTAGAGATGTCAGCAGAGATTTCTCGAAGAGGCAGAAGAAAGTTTGGAGCTCTTTCCTAAGGTTCAAGCCATGTCTGGTTTTGGATATGCCATCACTCTGGTCCTCAGGATGGGTGGATTCGGACTGGGAGTGCTGTGAGTTGCTGAGAAGTCCGTCAGGAGGAGGGCTCACAGTGTACACTAATGGGAAGAACTCTGATTGTTTCACTGGGCAGAGAGGGCCTGACTGACACATGGATCTGTGTGAAGAGCAGGGAAAGGAAGGAGGGGAAAACCTGTAAAGTTGCTTCTCCCCTGCATTTCTGATGAAACTGGAAGATAATGTGAGGAGCAGCTCAGTTTTGTGTTAGTAGTACTAGGGTATGGGGTCATGAGGAAGAGCCCCCTTCTTGGGCATATTCAGAGACCTCAGGAGGTTTCATTATTCTCACCTGGGCAGCCAGGGCAGGCTTGTGCCTTCTGGAGAGTCAGGGCTCACTGGCATGCCAGAGCCATGGGGATGTGTGCCTCCCCTGGTGCAGAAGGTGCTTTGTGCACCAAGGGATATCAAACCCTTCCCATTCCACCCTGGGCCTGCAGCAGTGGTGAGGAGCTGCTTGAGCAGGGCAGCTCTGAGCAGAACTGAAAGCAGAAGTGAGGGAAATGCTGGCTTTTACTGAAAGTGGAATTTGGGCACCAGCGGGGCAGTGCATAACTTCATTTCTCAAATATAAAGGTTCTAGTTGCTAAAGTCTCTTGTGTTTGAGAAGCTGCTGCATGGTGGAAGCATGTTCTGCTCCTCATTGCTCAGACCAAACACGTGATGCTTCCCCACTGGGTCTGGGTAATGGGGAGAGCTGGCACCTGGTGCTTTGGTTAAAAATCTAGGTATGGTCCCTGTAAACCAGGCATTTTCATGAACTCAGGCAAGCAGGAACCTGTGTTTTCCTTCCACATTCCTGCTTGCTTAAAGCTCAGGCTGCATTTACATCTGTCTCTGGATGCAGTGGAAATCCCTTCCTAGGTCAGACCACTAGGAAGCAGGCACAAGGGAACTCCTGGGTGTGCAGTGGCAGGTCAGGAACGTGAAAGGTTGGACTTGCCTTTGGTCAAATAAACATCAAATCAGACTTCATTGTTCTGCAAGTTGTGTTATGCTTTAAGCTAAACTTAACTCTTGAACAGATAGTTCACGCAGTTTGAACTCTGAGTGTGCTAAATCTGATTGCTGCTCTAAGATGTGAACTTGTCACTCTATTCCCACCCCTCTTCTGCAGCAACAACTGTACAAAATAGCTTTGTTTTTGTGTAAAAGGTAATGGGAAACTCCTCAGAATTCCAGAAGGCAGTGAAGTTGGTGATTGACACAGTTTCATTTGACAAAGACTCAACAGTCCAAGTTTTTGAGGCAACAATCAGGTATGTGGTGCTGAGCTTCTGTCTTAAAAGCAGTAACATGGTTAAAGCCTTGTTGTGTGTAATTCAAAGTGAAATCATTGATTAGGAGGTCTTTGGCAGGGTTTATTCCCTAAATTGTTCCTCAAGAAAGCTGTTTCTTAGTCTTTGAAAATATTCCATCCTGTCATATTGGAAGCAGCTTTAATCAGTCCCGTGTGCCCTGGAGCAGGGAGACAGTGGTTGTCTCTGTGCCTGCAGACTCTGCTTTTTTGTTGTTGCTCGTGCAGCAGAGACTCAGATCTGTGCACAACAAACCAGGGATAGCTTTTCCCTGGTTTGTTTTTCTTTCCTGGACTCCTGCTCGCTTTCACTTTCGTTTTAGATGCAAACCAGACTCGTCTGTTTGGGAAATGGGTTTAGATACTGTCTGATTTGAAGGGTTTCATTTTCTGAGTGTCTCAAACAGTGTCTGTCTATTCCTGCTTCACTTGCCTAGGCTTTCTTTTTTCTGAGTACTAAGTTTATGTAAAACCCTTCCTGCCATTTGCAAGGACAAGGAGGTGTTCACTCCTAAATAGACAAGAACTCCTGGCTTAGGTAAATTTTGCAGAACCAGGTTTTGGGATTTTGTGGCTGACAACAGCAGGACTTCTTCATGTTTTCACTGCTGGTGGGGGAAAACCAGATCATTTTCTGCAGTGCCTGTAAGGAGCAGGCACTAATAATAAAATCTAAATAAAAATAAAACTAAGTAATTATTCTGTCAGACATGACACCAGTAAGGTGTTTAGGTGAAGAACAAGGTTCAGAACAGACTGAAAAGCCGAATTTTCCTTTTCCCACAGGGTTTTGGGAAGCCTGCTGTCTGCCCATATCATAATCACAGACACCAAGCAGCCCTTTGGTGACATGACCATTAAGGATTATGACAATGAGCTGTTGCATTTGGCTCATGACCTGGCAGTGAGGCTGCTCCCAGCCTTTGAGAACACCAAAACTGGCATTCCCTATCCTCGGGTAAGTGGACACAGCAGCCCTGGCGGGAAATAGGCTCAAAGCAGTTTTTCACCTGTCCTCCCACTTAATTTTTGTGCCCTTTTGTGTGCACTTGGGGTATTGAGCCTGCTCTAAGTTATTTTATAAAATGACAGAGGGGAAACTGCCCTAGGTTTTGGTGACATGGGCAATACAAGTTGCTCCTTCTGTCTAGTAAATGTTTTTCCTGGGCTGATTTTTCACTGTGTTTGTTGTTCCCTGTGGGTCAGGAGTCATTTGGTTCTGTGCTGTTTGGCTGGAGCATTCCCTGCCCCGTGTCACACAGCAGCAAACAATACTGGCATTAACAAGAAATACAAGGCAAATAGCTGAGGAAAGTGACTTTATTGGTGAATTGCTACTAAAACAATTGTATTAGAATAAAACTCTCCTGAAATTTTTATCATACTGGGCTTAAAAATCATTTTCCTGAATACTTCTCAGTGGGTACTCAATACTTTGGGATTCTTGGATGCTGCAGCCTCTTGTTTTAAGCAGATGCAGTTGGCAAGGAGAAGGATGTCCCTTCTACTGGAACAATCCTAAACTACAAAACTGTAGTTTAGCTTTTGCCTGGCTGCTCTTAATTCCTGGAGACAGAAGCACTGCTTTTCCTCCAGACCTCTCAGGCTATAGAAACATGAATTTTCACTTCTGTTCAGGGCCTGGTAAAGCAGCTGAGGGTGGTGTAACTTCCCTTCAGCACTGTGTTCTGTGGGGAAGGGGAGGAGCAGGCAGCGAGGAAGCTCTTGGTTTCAAGAGCACAGAGGGGCAGCAAAGAAGGAGAAGCCTGAATGTTTAGTGGAAAGCATGAAAAAGTGAAGTTGGCAAGGATTAGCAAGTATAAGAGAAAAATGAGGATTGCCCACTTCAAGTGTGGTGCCGCAAAGCTGGAAGAAGAATTTCAGGAATTCTCCAGGAAAGCTTTCCAAGCAGCAGCGTGCTGGTTTTCTCTCTCTGTCTGCATTCCATGCTGCACATTGGGCAAAAGCTGCCCAAAAGGCTTGTTCCTGAGTGTGAGGGTGCAGCTGTGAGCACAGCTGGCTGAGGGCCAGCCTGTCCCTGCTGGCACTGTGTCTGTTCACAGGTGAACCTGAAGAAAGGGGTTCCTCCCGACAGCCACAATGAAACCTGCACAGCAGGGGCTGGATCCTTGCTGGTGGAGTTTGGGATCCTCAGCAGGCTGCTTGGTGATTCCACCTTCGAATGGGTGGCCAGGAGAGCTGTGAAAGCCCTGTGGAGCCTCAGGAGCAATAACACTGGACTGCTGGGTAATGTCTGGGTGCTGCTGTGTGCTCTGGCTGCACGTTCAGCCTGCCTCAGGCTGTGCCATCAGCCTGCAGTTCCTTCATGTGTGCTAAACTTTGTCCTTCTGCTCCCTCTGTAGCTGCTCAGTCACGTTGTCCTTGTGAACCCAGGGGCTGTGTTGAACAAATGGCACTGTGGGGTTTTGTAAGAAAAATGGAATCTCTGAATGACTCCTCGGGGCATGGGTTTTCAAATAAAATTTTCCACAAAACTGGGAAATGAAACAAGGCCCTGATTTGTGTCCCCATTAATATAATTCAGATTGGCAGGTGACTAAAAGTTCTTAAAATAACTGCATGTGTGTGGGTGTTCCTCAGATGAATCCAGCACTGTAACACTTTATCTGATGGTTCTCTTTGATCCTTCCTCCTTGGGAATTTCTGAACGTGTAATATCCCCAAAGTTTTGACCAGATTGTTTTTCTCTGATGTACTCAGCAACCTCAGACTGAACTTTTTGTTTGTTCTGAAAGGAAATGTTGTGAATATCCAGACTGGTCACTGGGTTGGGAAGCAGAGCGGATTGGGAGCAGGGTCGGATTCGTTCTATGAGTACCTGCTGAAGTCTTACATCCTCTTTGGGGAAAAGGAAGACCTGGAGATGTTCAACACTGCCTATCAGAACATTCAGAACCACTTGAGGAGAGGGTATGTGATTCATGTCAGCATCAATTCCTGGAGCTGTGAGTCCTCCAGCAAGATCTGAAACACTGTTGACAGTGCTTTGTGTCATGCCCCAGAAAATCTGTGTTCTCTTTAATTTAAGAAGCAAAATCTCATTTCCATGGTAGTCTCCTCACTCCTCAGCAGCTGATCAGGTGCAGAGAAGCCAAGCTGGTTCCTGTCCCATTTATAAATGCTAAGGCTGAGAAAAGTCTGGCACTGCAAAGGAAATGTATTAAATTGGCTGCTTTGTTCTTCCGAAGTCCTGATCTTGCCTAGCATGGCTTTTTGGGAGAGATCCTGCTGGCAGGGCTCTGAGACAGGATACATCCCTTTATGAATTCACTTCTCTGAGAGCGTAACTGATGTTCTGGTTCCTTTCAAAATGAGCCCAGCACAGCAAAGCAGCAGCTCCTTGCCTTTGCTGTGGCAGTCTGTCCCAAAGCAGAGGCATTTCCCTGTTGTGCTGTTCCCTGGCAGGCGGGAGGCCTGCAATGAAGGCGAAGGTGACCCTCCCCTGTACGTGAACGTGAACATGTACACAGGGCAGCTCATGAACACCTGGATCGACTCTCTGCAAGCCTTCTTCCCTGGACTGCAGGTAAGCTTTCCCTCTGGTGCAGGCCAAGTAGAAAGGCTCATCCTAATCCTGGGCTGGGAATGAGTGTGAGCAGCTCTGAGCTGAGCTCCCACCTGTGGGTTTGTGTCTGGCTGCTCTGATAAGAGTTCACTTCAGCTCTGCATTAACACAACAGTGTGGGGAGGCCTGGCCTGCTCTCTCCTACATCTGAGGGACTTTGAACTTCCCTCTTTTAACTCTAGCATTTGTGTTCTGTGCTGTGAGGCTGAGCCCTGCTAGAGCTTTTACTGCAAAGAAGGAATACATTAGTACTTTTTGGGGGGTTATTTTGTGTTGCTAGAGAACACGAAATGAATACACACACACACACAGAGCGAATGTGAATACAGAAAAGAAGAAGGCTTTACTTTTGACACTGGTTTTTATACATTTTTTGAAAATTCTATGGATTGGATAGTGAGATTTTTTTTTCTCTAATTTTACTGGTCAAATTAGAAGTTTATTTAAACTCTCTTCTATTAGGAGAGGAATGAAAAACAACAGAGACGGTTACAGAAACATTGTTTTGTTTATATGAAATGAATTGGAAATGTGACTCTTACGAATGAAAACAACCAGAAGATTAAAATCTAAGGCGACAATTTTGCATGTGTTTTATGAGGGGAGAGTTGTATCAGATGCCACATTCTCATTGCTGGCTTGCAGCATTAAGTGTGTGTGTCTGTGGCTGCCTTTGTGCCCAGGTGCTGATAGGAGATGTGGAAGATGCCATTTGTCTCCATGCCTTCTATTATGCCATATGGAAACGCTATGGAGCTCTCCCAGAGAGGTACAACTGGCAGCTGCAGGCCCCAGATGTTCCCTTCTATCCACTGAGGCCGGAGCTGGTGGAGTCCACATATCTCCTTTATCAGGTATTTGACTTCTCTCAGGTACACATCATGGCTTGGCCAAAATGCTTCTGTTCAGAAAGTCACTTTTCCCCCCCTGACCTCTGGGCAGCTGAAGTTTGGCAGCCCTGGAGCTGCCTGCTGGCATGTGGAGGTCTCTGGGCAGGCACTGCGGTGTTGTGCAATGTTGTTGCTCTGCTGTTTGCTTCAAAAAAAGCCTTTTTTTTTTTTTAAGGCAGGCAAAAACAACACTAAACAACCTTTTCTAAAAGCTGCTGGCAAAGATTTTTGCCAGGCAGAGACTTGTGACTGCTTAACCAAAATTGTTGAAGTAAATAGAACAGCTTTCCTTGCAATGCTGTCCAGGCAGAGATACAATAAACTAAAATAAATGTCTGCCTACAAGGGATCTATCAGAGAGTTTGGATTTACTGCAGGTTTTATTAGGATTTGCACTAAAGCAAATGTGAGAAGCTTGCACAGGCTAATCCAAGTCATGCTCCTATAAAGATAAGTTTGCTGGGATACACAAGACTCTGGTACCAATAGGCCTTTGTTGTGTTATTTTTACAAGATTTCAAAATTGCTGACTCTAACTCTTGTCTGTCTTCCTTATTTAGGCCACAAAGAACCCATTTTACCTTCATGTGGGAATGGATATTCTGCAGAGTTTGGAAAAATATACAAAAGCAAAGTCAGTCTTCAATGTTTTTTTTCTTCTCTCAGTGCTATATACCTACATTTTATTATACAAATAATATATAGAATCCAGTCTGCCACATGTAGGTAAACCAGAAAACCCCACCCTCCTTGAAAGCCACAAGTTATGATTTACTTACTGAGCACTTCTTTCTTTCCCATCTGAAAATGAAATTTTAGTCCAGTGGCAACTTTATACCTTCAGAATTTTGTAGCTGCCTTTCAAAATGTATTGTTGACAATTAGCTGCTAAAAACTGCTGAAAATAGTAGTTGGGATTTTTCCTAGGGATCCTGCAAGACTCTTTCTCACCTCGTGGTGTTCAGCTGAACTGAGGGATGGCTCCTGAGCCAGATGCTGTTACATATCAGCTTCCAGTTCAAGACAGCAGCAGTGAATCCTGACTTTGTTACTGAGTAGCTGAACTTGTTGCAAGACTCAGGGGGAAGACAGTGAATTTTTATTCCTCACTATTAATTGACTCATTTTGTAGACAAATGTGTAACAATTGGCCAGGTCAAACATTGGAGTTTTGTGGGGCTCAGGTGATCACAGACCCCTCAGGACCCCAGAACCAAAAAGCAGTGAGTGCTTGCACAACACTATTGTTCCCTTTGAGCTTCACCCCTGGCAGTTGGAATGGTCTGGAGTAAAGGAATGTCTGGGGAGCAGTCTGAGAGCAGGACAGCTGGGAATTAAACCCAAAGCCATGTTCCATGTTGCAGGTGTGGCTATGCCACGTTGCACCACGTGGTGGAGAAGACGAAGGAGGATCGAATGGAGAGCTTTTTTCTCAGTGAGACCTGTAAATATTTGTACCTGGTACGTGTTGGGTGTTCCTCATTGCCAAGATACTGTGCACAAATGTGCTAGAGTGAGGAGGTGGGAGCTTATTGATTATTGATTATTAATTAAACTGGGTTGGGGGCGGGACGTCATTAATTACAGCCTGCTGGGCTCTGGGGTTTGTGTATGGGAGTGATTCAGGCTGTGCTCCTCTTCTTGGGCCTCACCCCAGTCTGTGAGGCTGGGCAGCTGCTCAGCTCTGGTTCCTGAACCTGGAGAGCTGGGAAGGAGAGGGGACAGGACTGGAGGAAGCTGCTGCTCAGCTCTGAGCTAATTGCTGCTTGTAGCCCTCCTGCCCGGAGCAGCCTCTGCTTTCTCCCCACTGGGCTTTGGCACTCCCAGGAGAAAGCACTTGGGCTGACATTGCCTAAGCCCCTGTTCTCAATCTCCTTTAGTGCCAAAAACCAAATAAATCTGTGACTGAGTGGATGCCAGCCTAGAAATGCCTCACAGAGCAGCTTAGAAAAATAAGGGCACTTCAAGTTGTGTGAGAAGTGTTTCTTCTGCTCTCTTCTTTTAACTGCTCAGATCAATCCCTTGCATTAAGACTATTTATTTCCATTTGCTCCAGCATTATTTAGCAGTAAAAGATATTTTTGTGTGATCCTTCAAAGCGTGAGTACCTGTTTCCAGCTCCTCGTTGCTGGGAGATGAAGGATGCTGCACACCTACAGTGACTGTCTCTCCCCTCTCTCCTTCAGTTGTTTGATGAAGAGAATCCAGTGCATAAATCTGGGAATAAGTTCATGTTTACTACTGAGGGCCACATCGTGTCTGTGGACGAGCGTTTCCGGAACTCGCTGTGGGAGGACATCCTCCCCGGAGAGGAGGAGAGCGCCGAGAAAACCAAACCCACCGAGCTAAAGGCAGCCAACTTCAGCTCCAACGTAAGGAGGGCAGGGCTGCTCCTGCCTCGGGGGTGGAGAAGGGGCAGGCAGGACAAAGAGAGCCCTTTGGAAGTGGTGCTGTAGAGTATTTCCTTCAGGGATGTTAAATATCTGAGAAGCTCCCGTGAAAAGCACTTGCAGCAGCAGCAAAAATGGGATCGTGGCAGGGATTGTGGTGAAGGTAAAACCTGTCCCCTTTGAAGTATTTCGCAGCAATTTCTTGGGTCTTTGTTAATTTACTTCCAGTTGTTTTTCCTTTCCCCTTTTCTTTGCCCTTAGAATTCTCCAGTGCTGCTGTCAAGGGGGACAGGAGAAGCAGAGGGTCCTTTGCACCAAGCTTTGTCTTCCTCAGGGTGGTTTTGGGGGTCTAAAGGGGACCTTTCTTAGCAAAGCCTCAACTGAGCCCAGAGCTGTGGCTCCAGTGCCCATCAGCAACCAGAACAGATCTGGTTCTAATCACAGAATCACAGAGTGGTTTGAGTTGAAAGGACTTGAAAGGTCATCTCATTCCACCCCCAGGGGCAGGGCCACCTTCCACTAGAGCAGTTGCAGAACAATATTTTTAAACCTCTGCTGGTAGGTTCTGGTGTGGTTCCTTCCCTCCCTCCCCCAAAGCTCCAGAAAAAGAGCATTATTTTAAACATTCACAGTTGTCATAGTGAAGGAAATCTCAGTTGCACAACAAGCTGTGCTGTGTGTTTGGAAGCTGCAGCCTGCACTGAGGAAACACTTGCTGCTCATTTATGGGATTTGTGCTGGAAGTCTGCAAAGAATGAGGGAAAGTTGGGGTAAAAAGTGTTATTTGGTAGAATTTAAAGGATTGCAGATGGGGTGGGATTGCCTGGGTTTGGATTTGAGTTTTTAAAAGTATCTAAATTTTCTTACCAGTGTAACAGAGTCCCTGATGAGAGGAGATACCTGCTGCCCCTGAAGAGCAACTACATGAGACAGATCGACAGAATGGTGGGGCTGATCTGAGGGACTCTCCAGGGAAGCTTTGGAGGAGCCTGGGATTCCTCTGCAGACATTCCTCCCCCTTCAGCTGCTCCCTGCACAGGCTGAGTCCCCCAGGTGTGCCCTGGGCCTGTGGCCAGCCCTGGACACCAAGGAGATGGAGCTGGGGTAACCTCCTGTGCCACCCGAACACACTGCTCTTGTTTCAAGACTTCCTATGAAAAATGTTGCAAATGAAGGCTGGATATCTTTTAAAAGGAAAAGAAGGCAAATTGGCCTGTGCCACTTAGCTACCTCTTTGTGGCTGTGATACAAATGTCCCTCTAGAGAAGGGTCTGGTATTTAATTCAAAATGATCTCGGGGCTCGGGGAAGGAGTGGGAAAGTGCAATTTTTTACACCAAGTTGAATTATTGAATTTTTCTGCCTAGCAATACACAACCTTAAGGTCTACTCAGGTAGGAACCCACTGGGTTTGCTGAAACAAAACTGCTCTGTCTTGGAAAGATAACTCCTGGTGTTGTAAAAGCTGTTGGTAGAGTCTGGTGTCCCTCACACACAGAGCCAACAGACCCTGCAGGGTTGTGAGAGCCTGTAGCTGCAGAAACCAGTGATCAAACCAACCCAGGTGCCTTTTTGGAAGGGAATGGGGGGAGGGAAGGGGGAATTGCAAAGCCACTCAGGCAGAAGTTCCCAAAGTTTCCTTGTTTGCCATGTTTTAGTGCCTTTTCAGGGGAGATGCTGCTAAGAACTGGTGTCACAGTACACGAAGAACAAACTATTTCACATTCCTGACAGGATTCATATGTCAGTGCCTTAAGTTCTCTTCACTAGCAGGGAGAACTGAGCTTCCTTGGGAAGATAGAAAAGTATTTTTGATGAGCTGGTTGCAAAATACAGTGGAGCCCAAAGTCACTTAAAAAGAGATTATTTCCCTTTTTTTTTTTTTTTTTTTTTTAAGATACTGGAAGAGTATCTGTGTGAACTTTCAGGAAGAAAGCAGTTAAGGGCCTGAGGGATGACAACAAGCTCAGGCCAAAACAACTTTCTTAAATATAACAAGTTGGGGTTTTTTTTCCAGTGGTTCCCCATTGCTTCTATACTTCTAACTTTTGACTACAGTTGAAGTAGTAGAATGTTATTTTTGGGTTAATGACTTTTAAATTGAGGCATAAATAGAAGGGCAATTTGATCTGCTGTATTTTCACCTTCTTACAATGACATTGGTTTTCATAAACCACGTGTTGCAACTCAAAACATTTCTAATAAATAGGAAGTTTGTGCTGGAGAGGTTATTGTTGGAATCTTTTAATGTACAGATGCATCTCAGGGACTTTGTTGTAGAATCTTCTGTTCCATGATAGTTGAATCTTATATTCAGGCAAAAAAAAAAAAGAAATCATTAATTCTTCTTAGTGTTTGTGTGTGTGTTCAAAGGGGTGGAGGGTTGGAGGGGGCAGAGGGAAATAGGTTAAAATTTCCCAAATTATTGCAATAGAATGGATTGCCTTGGTGTTTGAGGCAGCTGATGATTCCAGCTCCTGTAGAATTGGCTCTGCAAATGTATTGTTGGAGTGTCTGAGGTGCCTGTTTCAAAGGAAAATGGGAATTCAAGGTGGTGTGACAGAGGTGTTGGGAGAGGTTCAGGCTGTGCTTCCCAGGGGTGAGGAAGGCATGGACAAAGGCAGGGGGAGGCAGAGAGCTCTGGGCTCTGGAATGCTGCTCCTGGGCCAGGTGCTCTCATCCAGCTCTGCAGTGAGAAGTGGTGGTGGGGTGGGAGCCCAGCACAGCATCCCACACTGGCTGTGTGAACTCATGGAGTGGCAGTGCCAGGATGGACAGGGTTCTGGGATGGACAGGGTTCTGGGATGGACAGGATTCTGGGATGGGTGGGATGCTGGGATGGACAAGATTCTGGGATGGAAAGGATTTGGGGATGGCCAGGGTTCAGGGATGGAAAGGATTCCAGGATAGATGGGATTCTGGGATGGACAGGATTCTGGGATGGGTGGGATTCTGGGACGGAGAGGATTCCAGGATGGGTGGGATTCTGGGATGGACAGGACACCAGGACAGACACACCCCAAGTTGGTGGTGGCTTCTTCTGGCCCTGGTTTGTCCCTGACCCCAGCTGAGCTCCCCAAATGTGACACTGACCACTCTCTGTTTGTGCCTTCTGAACTCCTGAACCCAGGGGAGGCTCCCAGCCCAGGATTATGCACAGAATCCATTCCAGAGTTTTCCAGAGAGAATTCCACGGCTGTGAGGAAGTTGCAGAACAATTCAGCCATCCTGTTTTCCTTGGTTTTGCCAGGAATAGTGAAAGGTGGCTGTGAATGGGAGCAGCCCAGACAGGAATTGCAGCCTTCCAGCCAAACATGGTCAGCTTCCCTTGGGAATTGCTCTGGAATTTCTGTTGCCAGGTGATGTGAGGGTCACCTTTCCATAGAAATGCTCTTTATCCTCCAGGAAGCTGGTGGTGAAAGACTCCATGTTCCTTCAGGAGCCAACTTCTCTTCCTCTTTGCTCTAAAACTGCTTGGATACATTTTTACTCTGTAAGGACAGGGCTCCTGTTAGGCACTAAAATGAGAGCTTTTGTACAAGTCAGTGGCATCCAAATGGAACTGATATCAGTGCTGCAATCATTTGCTGAAATAGACTCTTGTATTCCTTGGTATCATGTGCAATATCAAGTTTTCCTAACTAAAAGTGCCATGTACACTTGTTATTTATCCATGAAGTATTTAACTGAGCACGGGAAACTTGGAAGAGGACCAAATGTGCTTCCCTGAAATGTCCTGAATTTGTCAACATTTGCCTTGCATTTTGTAAATCTGCATTAAAAAATAGTGTGTTTGACTACTCTGATGTGTGTTTGTCTTGTAGGGTAGCTCTTTCAAGGCTTGCAGGGGATCTCCCTGCACCTTCTGTACCCTGGGATTTCAGTTAGAGCTGGGATTGCTCCTTCCTGCAGGGGAACAAACCCACCCCCCCCCCAAAACAACAGGGCTCTTTCTTTTCCTTCTGTTGCCCTTTCTCTCCATGAGGATTTGGGGGCAGCTGAGAGCAGGGATTGGTGTGGGGTAAGTGAAGTGTGGCCTCGTGAGCAGGTCCTGACCTCCCTGCCGTGATTCCCAACCTGCTTTGTCCAATCAGTCCATGAAGAACCTGGTTCAGGTGGGAATTCTACACCAAGAGCCTTGCTGGGCTCTCCCCAGCCCATGGATAGAACCCAGGGGAACAGCTGATGCTGGGTTTGAGAACAGGAATGTGGGAATGAGCTGTCTGACCATCACTTTGATGTTTTGGTTCTCTCTTGCTGTTTTTTCCTCCTGGATTTGTTTTTTCTCTGATTGCCATTATCTCCTGTGTTGTTTCCTGGTTTGTAGTCCTGGTTCAGAGACTGCTGGAGCTGACAGGGAGTTTGCTGTGTCTCCTGATCAAATTCCACGTTCCAAGGAAGTGTCTGTTGAACATCAGTGATGGGAATTCTGCGGTGGTTTTAAAGTTACTCTAAATTTTTGGGTAATGAGATCTTTGCCTTTTCTTCATCTTTGCCTTTTCTTGATCTTCTTGATCTGTTCCTTTTGCTTCATTCAGACTTCTAAGTGTCAATTCTGAAAGGGGCTGAAACCCTGATTTTGGGGCAAGCACCCCAGCTCTGGTGCTTCTGCTGTGGTTGCACATTCACCGGTGGAGTCACTGCCCTGAGCTGCTGTTTACTGCCCTTCCTTATCAGGTCCTGCTGCCTTATCTGCTCCCAGAGGGTTGGTCAGCTCTGAAGTGGGACTGAATGCTTTGATTGCAGCTTTTCCAGCCCACATTTAACAAATTACCTCGAAATTTTACCTCTGCCATTGTTGCTGTCCTGGGAGATTGGAGTGCAGCAAGACGTCTGTGATACAGGATTTAAAATCCAAAGATGTGCCTAAACCCTCACTTTGGCGGGGTAAAAAGGGTCGGACTAAGCGAGTTTCGGAGCAGAGCAGAGGTCTGCGGTGCTGTAGCTCCGGGTTGCTTCCAGCAGAGCCCTCCCTTGTGCCGCGGTTCGAGCTTTGGCTGTGCCACAGCAGCACACAAACCTCGGTGTCCGCAAGGCTGGGAAAAGCAGATTCACAGCTCCCAGGGGAAAACGGGAGATTATCGCTGCCCGGGGAGCTGCAAAGGGGCACCGAGTGGGAAAGGGGGAATGGCACTTCTCCTTCCTAGAGATGTTCGCCGTTATCCGAGCGCGGAACTGCTTTTGGGGAGGGATTTTGTGTCACTGATCACCTCTTGTAGGATTTATTCGCCTGAAAGACCTCAACAAATGTTCCCTGGGAGCACCAGTCTCCATGGGGAGCAATTGGTGTGACTGGGGGAGAGTGGAGACTGCAGGGGGAGCTCCCTGCAATTGGGATATTGTGGGGTTGATGCTTTAGGGTTTAACTTTACTCTGTTCCCAGCCCTGCCCTGCCCAGTGTCACTCTGCAGTTCCCTGGAGCTCGTTCAGTGCTGTTCTCTCATGCTCACACACACACAACAAAGCCTCTCCAGCTCTCCAAGGACACCCAGACCCTCCTAGGCCCAACAACTGCAAACCACAATCTTGGGGACAGGGGGGCAAGCTTGGGCAAATTCCATCCTTGCCTGGCTTCTGCTTGGGGAATTGATGCTGAGATCCAAGTGGGAAGAACTCGGGAGCTGTCCTTGTCCATGTTGGGATGCACTGAGGCAGGAGCCTCTGGAGCCCAGAGTGTACCTCTGAAGGCCTTTTCAATCAATCCCTCCTTGATTCCTTTATTCCTGCCTGCTCTCTGTTTCTAGGGAGCCATTTAAGGCATCGAGGTAAGTCCCTGGCATCTGGAGATCATGGCTCCAACTCCCTTGGCTTTTGGAGATTGTGAAGAGAACTCCCTGGGATCTGGAGATCATGGGGAGCACTCCCTGGAATTTGGAGATTGTGGGGAGAATTCCCTTGGCTTTTGGAGATCACAGAGAGCTCCCTTGCCTTTTCCACATTTGAGGCAGGTGCTCAAAAACACACAAACAAAAAAAAAAAAAGCCTCCAGACAAATTAAATGGAAAAAAGAAAAAAAATTATTTCAGTTTATTAACTCTATTGAATAATTGAAATTACTCACTGGGTAAGGCCCAGAGGCTTTCCAATAACGGCAATCTGCATACTGTTAATTATTTATAATGTTCATTTGGGCTAAGTCATTGCTGACATGAACAGCTCTTGGAGAGCTCCGTGAATCATTGTCCTCGTGGTGTGACAGCAGTGGCAGCACTGTGCTTCTGCCACAGAGCTGGGTTCTGGTAACTTCACATGCAACACAAAACTCGTGACAAAAACACTGCTTTCCCCCTCCTCTGTGCCAGGGGAGATGGGCTTTTTAGAGGAGCCTTCAGGAGAAAAAACTGAACTCTAGAAGGAGTATTTAAATAAGCATTTTTAATAGATCAAATATCCTCGTGCTCGCAGACGCTGCTTAATGAGAAAACAAATGATGTGGGAGCTACAGATTCTCTTTTTTTAATATTTATGTGCAAATGATTTCCTCTCCTTCCCTTTTGCTTCCCTCCCTGCAGCTGAGTGCTCGAATACACCATGGCAGAGCCAGGGTCTGGGGGAGCTGGTGCAGAGCAGGAAGGAGAATTATCTGTAACTTAGTGGCAGGAAAATCAGATTAAATAGAGTTGGGGCTATTTGGGTTGGGTTTTTTTTCTTTTTTCCTTTGCATTATTTTCCTTCTTTTTCCTCCCTTCTTCTCTCCTTTCTTCTCTTCTTTCCTCCCTTTCTTTCCCTTCCTTTTTCCTTCTTTTTTATCCTTTTTTTTTTTTTTCCTGGCTGGGAATGTGTGATAAGGAGAAGGAAAGGAGGTCTGATGTCAGATGTGAGATCCCCTGGAATTTCAGGCTGTCTGTGTGTGAGTGGAGGTCACAGAGATTTGGGGATAATCCCCCTGGTTTATCCATGGCCTCCTCATCCTGGGAATGTGGAGATGGAGCACAGGGACACAGCAGGGATGGGCCTGTGCAAGGGGGTTTAGGAGGCACATGTAAAACCTCAGAAATGCCATGAAAAATGCTTAACTCATTATTTTACTTTTATTCCTGCTGTCAGCTGGACTGGCCATGATCATCAGAATCTAATTTTGGGGGAGAAAACCACGCTCAGCCCATCCCTCCCCTTCCCTTTCCAGCTTCCTCTCTAACTTTACCCTGGAATGATTTCTCCTCAGTGCAGAGGAATGCTCCAGCTCGGTGATTAATTAGTATTGCTATTAATACAAGATGCAATTGCATTGGATTAATCTATCTTATTGGTCAGGCTTTAATTAATTAGGTAATAAAAGCAACCCTAAAAAAACCCTTTTGAACGCTGGTTAATGAAACCCACGGATCTGCTTATTAAGAATTAAAACCTTTCTCTCTTTGATACTTCTCTGCTTTATTAAACTCTGCTCCACTGCTTTGTGTGGTTTGTCCCATCAATAACGAGGCTCTTTCTTCTCAATCGCTTGGTATGAGCCAAGAAATCCCATATTATCTAATTAGGGACAGCTCTGCCTGCATAATAAATACAGCAGCAGCCAAAGCCATTTGTTCCAGACGTTTTGTGGTGTTATTATTATTAAAAAGCTCCAGTCTCATACATCCTACACCTGTTTCTGTATAAAAAATCTCTGTAGACGAAGGACTGGTCCCACCCTGGGGCAGCTGCAGGCTCCAGTGGGACCCAGCCTGCCTTGATGCCTTAAATGTCTCCCTAGGAACAGAGAGCAGGCAGGGATAAAGGAATCAAGGAGGGATTGGTTGGAAAGGCCTTCAGAGGTACACTCTGGGCTCCAGAGGCTCCTGCCTCAGTGCATCCCAACATGGACAAGGACAGCTCCCGAGTTCTTCCCACTTGGATCTCAGCATCAATTCCCCAAGCAGAAGCCAGGCAAGGATGGAATTTGCCCAAGCTTGCCCCCCTGTCCCCAAGATTGTGGTTTGCAGTTGTTGGGCCTAGGAGGGTCTGGGTGTCCTTGGAGAGCTGGAGAGGCTTTGTTGTGTGTGTGTGAGCATGAGAGAACAGCACTGAACGAGCTCCAGGGAACTGCAGAGTGACACTGGGCAGGGCAGGGCTGGGAACACAGAAAAGTTCAAACCTAAGGCACCAGCCTCAGACCTAAAGGTGCTGGAGAAGAACATCCTTGTGGGGAATTTTTGGTTTGGATGCATCCATCCCCTCCCTGCCCCTGGGCTCTCTGCCCCATCGTTATTTTGGTCAGGCTGTGAGTGGTGGGTGGGGCAGTGCTGCCTCCTGTGCTCCACGAGGGGTGGGATAAACCTTGGGCTCTCTGCTCCCCAGGATAAACCAGGCTCCTGCCCTTGCCTCTCCTTCCTCCTGCCCAGGGATTTCTCTGGGATTTGCTGTGGCGAAAGTTCAGGGAATTCTCTGCAGGAGCAGCTTGGAGGTTTCAAGGCTGGAAGAACCCAGAGGTTCTGTTTGTGTTTCTGTGTCAAAACATTTCTGGTTGTAGCATGGAAGGAGCTGTAGTTCCACAATTTCTGGCTGTGTCCGGAGTGATTTGCTCCAGCTGTTCCCCTGCCTGGCTCCTCCAGCTTTTCCAGCTGATTTAGTCTGTAAATCCATGGTTTTCCAAGGCAGAGTCAAATCCATGCTTTGCCCATTGGGACAGATGGCAACAGGAGGAGCAGGAAAGCTTTTTTAAAGAAACAACAAATTTATAGAACTCTGAGGAGGCACAAAATGATTCTCAAGATCTAATTATTCCAGGGAATGAAAGCCAGCCAGGCTTCTTGAACCTGCCTGCTCAGGGTTATATTAATATGAAGCATTTAATCATTAGGGAGATGGAATTAGTTCACCCAGATTGATCTTGAAGCTGAACTGGAAAGTTGGACACAGTAATAATTTCATAAACTTCCTCAGAATAATAATTTTCCTGGACAATTATGCTGAAGGACATCACCTTGTGGGGCTCTGATATCCACGTGTGCTGCACCTGGGAAGAGAGATGGAAAATGGAGCTGCTGGTTTTGAGAGAAGGGAATGGGAATGTTTTGTCTCCCATGCTGAGGCTCAGACCTCGTGGGGAGGTTTCCTGCATTTTCAATGTTTCTGCCTCTCTTTTTTTGTTTTTCATTGAAGGTTTGGGTGGGGAATATTTAAGGGAAGTGTCTTTCTTCTCTCAGTTTTTAATTTCCAGGCAGGAATTGTGATTCTAGCAGCCCCCCTGCAGTTTCTAATCCCAAGTGTAGTCAGGTTCCACTGCCAGGATTTGTCTGAAGGATGGAAAAACTGGGATAATAACTGAAGAAAATTGTTGGGAGCTGTTACAATGAAATAATGAGAACCAGGGGACTGTGATTAACAAGTAATTATCTGAAGGTCTTTTCAGGAGGTCAGGACCTGCCCTTCCAGAGTGTCTTGGCTCTGAGGGGCTTTTTGTAAAGGCTTTTTGGGATGTTGTAGAACTCAGCACTGCTCTTTCTCCCATCCATGAGACACAGGCAGACTTGGCTGGACTCTGCTTTCCCCACCTGAAACTGGGGAATGCTGCTCTGAGCACAGCAGATTTCAGAGCCCTTGGTGGCTTCAGGGCTTGCAAAGGTGGGGAGGAGGTGGTGAAAATGGTTTGGAAAGGTGGTGACAGGTCAAAGGCTGGACTCAGTCATCTTGGAAGTGTTTTCTGAGCTCGGTGAAATGGGAAGTGGTGCTGTCCATCAGCCAAACGTGGTGTTTGTGATCCAGGGAGCAGATCTGCCCTGGCAAGGACTGGGATTGAGGGCTGCCCTCGCCTGTGTGCTCTGTGGATCAGGAGATGACTCCCAGTCTGAACTGGGAGCTGCCCAGTTTGCCAGTGGCCCCTTTGGAGCACAGCCTGTTGGTTACCTGACTTACTGAAGAGGTTTTCAAACTTCTCAAAAGTGGAGATGTTCTGTTTGTCCTTGAAGTTGAGCATAAGAAGGGAAAAAAAAAAAAAAAGAAGTCATTTATAACCTAAAAATGACTGAAAGTTTTAAAAAATGAATGCAAAGCAGAGCTGGAAAATCAGGGATGCTGTTGCTTCCTGGGATGCCTCCAGGAGAGAGCAGCTGTGCAATCTGCAGCAGCAGCTGAAGAATGGACCCCAGGTGATGCTGTGCGAGAGTTTCATGGCCACAGAGAGAGAGTTCAGGGAAAAAGGGAATGTTTGAGTGCCTGGAGAAGGAGCCTGGCACCTGTGAGAGAGGAGCAGCCCCGGGAGTGTGCCAGGGATGTTCTCGTGTGGAGATTTCTGGAGCAAACACAGGAAGTCTGTAGCTGGCTACTGCCAGATGACTCAGGATAATGACAGTGTGAGCTGTAAACAGTTTTAATTTATACAGGTGACATTTAAAATGCAAATCAGACCTTAAGATAATTGCTGGAAATAAGGGAGCCTCTGTTGGTTTAGGGGAGATTTCCAGTTTCTATGGAAATTATTTATAATGCAGTGAGATCAGTGGAGGAGCTCGTGCCTCACAGGGCTTGGCTGGAGGATTTGCTCAAAGGGGATGCCTGGGGAGAGGTCAAGGGAATTTCTGGTGTGAAAATACTTAAATCTGTCAAGAAAAAGAGAATTGTTTTCCTCCTGACATCGCAGATGGACCAAAGGGAGGTGGTGTCACCATAAATGTGAGTGCCTGAAGCTGCTCCCTGAGCCTCACAGGGGTACAAGAGGTGGAGTGGCAGGGTTAGGTGGGATTTGGGAAGGAATTCTGCGCTGGGAGGGAGCCCTGACTGGTTTTTATTGTTCAGAGGATTTTTGAGAGCTCTGCCCTGACCTCCACCAGAGCAATCATTTCACTGAACGCCACCAGAGCATCTCCTGGGCACCTCAGCATCTTTATCTGATTTATAGCAGATTTCTGCTCTCTTTACAACCCCCAATCTTGTTTTCTGCTCTGATTCCCTCTTCCTCTCCTGGAGCTCCAGCCAGCAGCTTTGGGGATTTTTTTTTTTGATGGGAATTACCCTGAGTGCTTTTTTTCCCCCCCACAATGAACCTTCCACATAAATCTTTAATTCACCTGCTATTAATCCCCCTTTGTACTCAGCTTCCAGGTCTGTTATTCCCTGCTCCTGCACACTCACCCAGCTGCCTGTGAGCTGTGATCTCCTCCTTCCCACCCTGGTGCATTCCCAGGGTGGGGATGTGTGGCAGAGGCTCTGGGGGTGCAAAAATAAACCTCTTGGCTGGAGGGAATGGACACAAATGCAACCATGGGGTGAAAAAGGACACTGAGCACACCTCAAACTGCAGCCCAAAATCACCTTTGGTGATTTTGGGCTGCAGTTTGAGGTGTGCTCAATGTTTTTGGGAGGGGTGAGGGGTCCTAACAGGCTGTTAGGACTTCTCTGTCTTTAATTGGGAGGTTTAAATAGGTTTTCCTATTCAGGTTCAAAACCCACCCTTGCACTTCCCTTGAATGTTTTTATTGAGTGATCAGTTGTTGGTGAAGGTTTGAGGGCTCAGCAAAGCCCTAAGTCCTTTATAATAAACCCTGAAACCTCCTGATAGCTATCACAGACTCTTGAAAATTCATGCCACCCTCACTTGCTGCTGTTTGTAAGAGCCCCGAGTCCCTTAAGCACTGATAAATAATGCACAAAAAGCAAAGTGAGGAGCAGCAGGTTGGTGTCTTTGTGCACCCTCTCAGGGCAGCTCTGCTGGGGCTGTGGGTGAGGAGCTGTCCTGCCCCAGTGGCAGTGAGGGTGTCCCTGTCACCCTTTGGGACCCTGCAGTGGCTGCAGAGCCTCCCTGGCACTGGCACAGGTTTTAAACTGATGGACTTTGTTCCAGTGAGGGTGGGCAGGGCCTGGCACCACCATCCACCCCCTGGATCCCTGGCAGTGCCCAAGGCCAGGCTGGATGGATCTTGGAGGAAGGTGGGAGGTGTCCCCTGGCCCTTCTCTCAGCAGCTCTCATGGGCTCTGTGTCCCAGTTTCTCCCCCCCTGACCCAAGTCTGGATAAAACCATCAATTCCCAGGGCTGGAGTAAGGAATGTGGCTGTCCCTGGAGGGATTTGGTGGCCCTGGCACAGGTGAGCAGCTCTTGGGAGCACAAAGTGGAGCTGGCTGGGAGCTGCAGATGGGCAGGGGGGTCAGGAGAGGAGCCCCAGCCCCAGCTGAGCCCCCCAGCCCCAGCTGAGCCCCCCTGCTCCTGCAGGAGCTGCCAGGGCAGCACTGGGGGCCAGGGGCTCTGACACCTCCTTGCTCCTCTGGCTGAGCACACACACCCTGCACAAGGAATTTAATTCAGGCGTGGCAATTAAGGAAACAATTATCTCTCGTGTGTCAGGCTGATCTCCAGGTCAGCTCAGCATTATCCCTTTTGATCTCATTATGAATTTAAAATATGTAATAAATTGGCTCTTAATTCTGTGGGAAAGGTCGGGTTTGCTTTCTGTGGGAGACAGGAGTGGATTTAGGGGGGAGATCTCAAGGACAAGGGGAATATTTGCTGAGGGCTGAGGGAACGAGCACCAAACCCCCCCTGGGAGTGCTGTGCAGGACTTCTGCAGGTGCAGGACCTTTCCATGGGCACATCCTGCCTCAAAACACATCCCCAAGAGGTAAAGTCTGCCCCAGGTTCTTCATCAGAAGTTGCTCTTCAGTGATTCAGTATTGGGGAAACCTGACTGGGTCCAAAATAGGGACTTGAGACCCAGGGAACCCCAGCACTTCATTCCCTCAGGGATCTTTGGCAACCTGCTGGAGGAGGTGAGGGAACAGGGGGGTAACAGCTCCTTGGGTGCTCATTTCAAGGTGGGTAACAGCTCCTTGGGTGCTCATTTTCAAGGTGGGTAACAGCTCCTTGGGTGCTCATTCCAAGGTGGGTAACAGCTCCTTGGGTGCTCATTTCAAGGTTACCAGCAGCCCTGGCAGGTGCAGGAAGATCTTCTGCACCCATCTGAGCTACCCTGACTTACCCTGAGTGAGTGTGATTTATATTTACCATGTTAAATTCTGATTTCTGTGGGTTTTGGTTGGCGTTTTTTCACGTATTTATACCATTGCATCAGCATCAAAGCATCCTCTCAAAGAAAGCTCTGTATAAAGCTTAAATAAGCAACAAACAATTGTTTCACTTTGCTTTCCTCTCTCAGAAGTGCAATCACAGCAGAGCTGCAGCTCTGGGCAGGAACACAAGGGCTGTGGCAGCCCCGCTGGCATCCCCACCTGGCAGTGGCATCTCTGTGAGCAGAGCAGGTGACACAGACTCCATCCTCCTCCTGGGGGATGCAGAGCACAGCCTGGGGCTGCCCTGGATCCCTGGCAGTGCCCAGGGCCAGGCTGGGCAGGGGTTGGGGCACCCTGGGACAGTGGGAGCTGTCCCTGCCCATGGCACTTGGGTGGCCTTTGAGGTCCCTCCCAACCCAAACCATTCCAGAGCTGGCAGAACATTCAAATCATTTCAGCAATTTGTGTTTCTCAGGATGGGATGCAGGGAAGGAAATGTTCTGCTCGAAGCTCTGAGGTTGATAAAATCATGTCTAGGACTTGGTGGTTGCTTGTTTTCCCTGCTCTGCCTCCCAAAGAGAAAACACATTTTAAGGAAAGCCACACCAAGAAATATTCTCTGCTTTATTCCTGCAAATGGAATTAGTTAAACAATAAATCCCCCATATCAAGGTTTTTAGTGTAAGCATAAAACCCCTTTGAAGTGTCAAAGGTGCTGCTAGAATGCTGCATTTGTGTAACTGAGGTAAACTTCCATTTGAAAGAAAGAAGATGAGAATTTTTATCTTTTATTGGTTATTCCATTCACTTCTAGTTCTTATGCTTTCCAGGAGGTAAAAAATAATTCAAAACTGGACTTACTGCAGAATTCTCTATTCAAACATTTTAATATACATTGCCTGGCACTGCAGAGGACAGATAATTATGCAGGCCTATCTTTTCTGCAGAAGCAGATTATTTGGGTGCATGTTTTAAAGAGCACAGAGCACACAGAATCCTGGTGGGTGTGGGGAGCTGGGAGCATCCCTCCCTTCCTCCCTCCCTTCCCAGGCCTGGCTGATCCTGGCTCTCCATGGCTGAGCTCAGTCCTGATGGTGCCAAAGGTGTTCAGGCAATTCTTTCTGGGGACAAACTGCTTTAAAGCAGTTAAAAACCAAACCACAGCATATTTAAAAGTTCCCTTTTTCCCACCTTTTACATAAATGCTTTTCCCCCATTCCCCCAGCTGCATTTCCAGCTGTCCTGGCTGCTGTCCCTGAGGGCCTGGTTGGATGTTCTGGTCCAAAGTCCAAAGCAGTGTCTGTGCTCACTGGGCTGCCTGGTCCAGGAACCCCAAATGAGCTCCTGGAACCCAAATCAGGGCCCCACATCACCTCAAGTAACCTCTGTGTCCTCATTTGACCCCAGATCAATTAAATAGAGCCAAAAATGACCTCAAGTAACCTCTGTGTCCTCATTTGACCCCTGGATCAATTAAATAGAGCCAAAAATGACCTCAAGTAACCTCTGTGTCCTCATTTGACCCCAGATCAATTAAAAAGAGACTGAAATGACCTCAAGTAACCTCTGTGTCCTCATTTGACCCCAGATCAATTAAAAAGAGACACAAATGACCTCAAGTAACCTCTGTGTCCTCATTTGACCCCTGGAGCAATTAAAAAGAGACTCAAATGACCTCAAGTAACCTCTGTGTCCTCATTTGACCCCTGGAGCAATTAAAAAAGACTCCAATGACCTCAAGTAACCCCTATGACCTCAAGTAACCCCGATCAGGGCAAAAATGACCTCGAGTAACCCCAAACACAGACTCAAATGACCTAAAGTAACCCCAAGTAACTCCGATCCGAGACTCCAATGACCTCAAGTAACCTCTGTGTCCTCATTTGACCCCTGGATCAATTAACAGTGACACAAATGACCTCAAGTAACCCCTGCCAGGGACATGAGTGACCTCAAGTAGCCCCAAATGACCTGAAGTAGCCATTTCCTTCCTTCCCTTTGTCAGGAAAATCCACAAACGCCAGAGGTTTATGTCCAGAAAGGAGACAGAGGAGTCTTTGAACTTTATTTGAGCACAGGGAGCGAGGCC
This sequence comes from Erpornis zantholeuca, assembly GCA_013400515.1. Lineage (NCBI taxonomy): Eukaryota > Metazoa > Chordata > Aves > Passeriformes > Timaliidae > Erpornis > Erpornis zantholeuca. The sequence goes on from VZTN01006051.1 coordinate 273,608, forward strand.
AGAGGGGCAGTACAGAGAGTCAGAGCCATTCCAAAGCCATGAACACCCACACTTTCACCCATGGAATTGTTTGGAAAGACATTCAGGAGCTTTCCTCTCAATCCCTCCTCTTCTTATGTCCCAGTTTGTCTTTACAAAGCCTAGTTAAAATCAACTTAACCCTTTTTAACAGCCTGCAACACTTCCAACAGCCCCTCTGGACTTTTCCAGGCTGGTCCCTGCAGCAGGAGGGGCAGGGAAACGCAGAGAGTAAAGCAGACACTGCCAGTTCACGTGGGCCCATCAGTCACTGGAGCTCCTGGAAGATGGTCCATGGCTCCCATCCTTTCCCTCCAGCTGGGAAGTGCAGCTCTGCAGGGCTTTGGAGACCTTGACCCGAGTGGGATGTGTCCATCCCTGTCCAGCTGTCCTGGCTGCTGTCTCTGAGGGCCTGGTTGGATGTTCTGGTCCAAAGGCAGTGTCTGTGCTCACTGTCCTGTGCCTGTCAGAGAGATTTCACCACACAGACATCACTTAAATAAACATCACTTACCTCCCACCATGAGAACTGCCAGGGTAAGGAACCCCAAACACCACTTCAAATGAGATAATTGAATATCCCCTCTGGGTCTGGCTCTCATTCTCGCCAGAGCTGATGGCAAAAGCCATGCCCACAGCATCTTGGGAATCCCAAGGACTTGCAGCTGGTTTTGTGTTAGACTGCAGGCTTTGAAGGCAAGGCACAGAACTGCCCAGTCCTGGCTGTTCTCTCCTGATCACACAGCCTCCCACCAATATTTGCTGTAACCATATTTCTCCACACTCCCCTTTGACCTGTCCTTCCCCAAACCAGCCCCATTTGACCCTTCCTTCCCCAAACCAGCCCCATCTGAGCAGTCCTTCCCCAAACCAGCCCCATTTGACCCTTCCTTTCCCAAACCAGCCCCATCTGAGCAGTCCTTCCCCAAACCAGCCCCACCTTGCCCCCTCAGGGTGTCCATACTCCCCACACTGCCTGCTCTGACCCTTTCTCTGACCCCTTATTGTCCCCTCCAGGCATGCACCTCCTTAACCACCTCTGGCAGAAAGTGCAAGCCACCTCAGCATTCTCCCAAAGGACCCTTTGGAGGCATTTTGGGATCATCATGCCAATAGCTGAGACCCTTTTTCACCTTTCCTTTTCTGCCCACCCTGGGCTCCTGCCATGTTTTGCTCCCCCAAGTTGTACTCACCTTTCTTGACTTCCCCTGGCTGCCCCCTCCGGGCATCCATGCCCAGTGGTCCTTTCCTGTGGCCTCTTCACGGATTTGGGTTTGTTCTGGGGTGTTTGTGGAGTGTCACCCCAGCCTTCTCCACCCTGGATTTGGCTGACAAACAGGACAGAAACATCTTCTCTCTGCTACCAATCCCATCTTGAACAGCTAACCCCAAACCCTTCATTGTCCATCCCCCATGCAGCACGATCTGCCCTATATTAAGGCACTAATTAAAATGACTTGTGTAGCAATTTGGCAGAGCAGCTTTGATGGGCATCCATTTAGTGAAGAGCTCCAGTGTTTTATCAACATTAATGAGTGATGGGAGACTCTCTGTGCCCTTTTCACAAAGGTCCTGCTCAAATCACCGCATTATCAGCCTTAATTACAGCGAGTTAATTTGCTGTTCCCTGCCTCGCAGATGTTTGGGCAAACATTCCATAGATCATGGGGTGGTGAGGGAGCCACTGCAGCTGCCCAGGGCTGAGGGCACAGCAGTGCTGATGAATGGTTTTGTAGGGCCTTGCCAGCCTAACCCACCAGTGATCTGTGAATCCCTGTCCCCACCTCTGTGTGTGCTTCTGGAAAAATACAAATAATAATAACAATAATAACAACAACAACAACAACAATAACAACAACAACAACAGCAACAACAACAACAATAATAATATCAATAATAATAACGTTGGAAGCAATAATAAAGATAATGATGAAAAAACAACCCCACAGCTGCACAGGATGTGTTCTTCACCAGTCCTGTGGCACTGATGTGTCTTTGGGGATTCCTGTCAAGGCAGAAAGATCTTCCAGCTGTTTCTTGGTCCTGTCCAGCTGAATCATTCTCCATTCCAGTTCTGCTGTGAGAGATCCCACACATTTTCCATCTTTTCTTGTTTCCTCTGGGCACTGGCTAACAGCAAATGGCACTGTGGAAAAAGCACAGAGTCCCAGAATGGTTTGGGTTGGAAGGACCTTAAAACTCACCTTGTTCCACCCCTGCCATGGCAGGGACACCTCCCACTGTCCCAGGCTGCTCCCAGCCCCAGTGTCCAGCCTGGCCTTGGGCACTGCCAGGGATCCAGGGGCAGCCACAGCTGCTCTGGGCACCTGTGCCAGGGCCTGCCCACCCTCACGGGGAAGAATTTCCTCCCAATATCTCCTGGCCACCATCTCTCTGGCAGTTTGGATCCATTCCCCCTTGTCCTGGCACTCCAGACCCTTGTCCAAACTCCTTCTCCATCATCCCTTCAGGGAAAGCCCAAGTCTGGTTCACCCTGGGAGGAGGAGACCCTGCTGGGACATTTCTCGTTGTACATTCAGTGATTATTTGATGAGTTCCCTCCCGGGAGGGAGCAAATCCCCCCTGGAATCCCCTCCCTGTGGGGGATGCTGCCCCTGCCCCTGTGCCCCCAGAGCCCTGATCCCACAGCTCAGCCACCCAGGATTGCCAGGGTTTGTTTCTTGCCGTGGCCAGGGGAAGATGCTCACCTCTGCAGGCTGGGGAGATGCTGAGCCTTGCCAGGGGCAGAGAGACAGAGCCATTGCTGGAGTCCAGGAAAGTCAGAAAGCTTTGCCTGCCTCTTTTAGGGGTCAGTTTTCCTAAAAGGAACTTAGCCTTTGACCCAAGTCCCTGGAAAAAAGCTTCCTTCACTTTTGGATGAACTGAAAGCACCAAAGAGGTAAAAAAGATTTTTTTTTACTTTACGACGGAGTGAGAATTTGTAGGTTTTAAGTTTTGCTATATACAGGATAATAGAAAAAACATGGAGGCCCTAGGGCATTGGCCCTTCCTTCTCCTTCTTTCTTCTTCTTTTCCTCTATCTTAGTCTCCATTTCCTGTGGACTTCTCATTGGAAGAGAGAAATAGTTTAGAAAAGGCATGTTAATAAAAATAGTGATTATTGGGACAGAAAACAAAATAAAAATCCGTAGCATTTAACAGTTGGGTAAGAAACCTTCAGAAGCTCTGTGCTTCACATGGCAGCAGCCATTTGTCCTCCAGGAAAAGCAGCAGCAGCTGTGCTGCAGAAACTAAGTTAAAAATAAAAACAAACCTCCTGAAAGCAACCCAAAGTTTCGTCTGCAGTCACTTCGAGAGCATGGGATTCTGAAAAGAAGCAAAACCAGCCCGGGCAGGGGCAGCAGGGTCCTTCAAGCCATCCCAGCTGCAGGGCTGGGACTCGGAGCCCACGCCTGGGGCAAACCTGAGAGCAATGTCAGCATTTGATTTGTCTTCTCAAACAAACCCTGGCTCTGCTGCTAGATAAAATCAGCACCGAGAAATAAAAGAAACAATGGGAAAGATTCCACGGATTGATGAATGGAAAGATGTTTGCCTTTACAAACAAAGTGTAAGTCTGCTGATAAATGAAATTGGATATTGAGAGATGAAAGAAACAATGGGGAAAAAAACATGAATTCCATAAAGAATTAAAGGGGAGGATTATACATTAAAGGAGAATGTTAGGTATTAAGCGTTCCGGGAAGTCTGTACCTCTCCAGTACCTCAGGCAATGGGGAAAGAGAGAGGGAAATGAGGAAATTGGGATAAAAAGGAGGCTGCGCCCTCCACAAATCTGAGAGACCCCAGGGGAATGCCCCATGGCCTCTCCCTTTATTCAAATAAAGTAAAGAGACTCCTCTGTCTCTTTTTTGGACATAAACCTCAGCTGTTTGTGCATTCATGTTCCTGACAAACCCTGGGGAAAATCCAGCCCTGCCTCGAGGAGCCAAAGGCACCGAGCGCTGCCCCTGCCCAGGGCAGAGCCTTCTACAGAGAGCTCAGGCTGATAGAAGTCCAATAATTCCCATTTAGAGTCGCTTTCCTTAGTGTGTGCAATCCCCTGAGGATCTTTACGCTGAATAATTAATGATTAATTATTAAATGGCAGATGTGTTGCTGCAGGGCCCAGGGCTGTGGTTTGGAGGCTCTGGGTGTCAGGCAGGCACGGGGCTGGAAAAGATGAGGGAACGATGACAACTGGCTGCTTTCTCCTTTTTTCCACCTGTTTTTGGCTAGAAATCCTCTACATCTTGTAAGCATTCCCAGGGGAGAGGATGAGAGCTGTAGTCAGATTAAGTCAGCATGAGCAGAATCACATTTTCTGGGGGTTTTTGGGAGGCTGTAGCTCATTATAATTATCCAGAGGACACAGCCAAATTGTTTAAACGCCCTGCGAGTGTCAGAAAATGAGCTGTGAACTCAAAAAATGGAGACATAAATAGTGATAACAGGCTATTCCGGACTTGTTTTCAGAAACGGATGCCCGGATTTTGGAAATGTGTTATATAAGGGCTTTATAAACCTTATTTTACAGCGAATTTTGAAAACGCTCAATAGGGAAACTCATCTACTGATAATCACGTCAGTGAAAAATGAGAATCAGGAGAAATCAGAGTTTTCCTGTGCTCTGGGAAGGGTGTGGGGAGGAGGTGGAAGGGATCCTCCCTCTGGAGCCTGATTGGGAAACCACGAGGTGCTTACCAAGGTGATAACAAAAACAAAGGAAAAGGGCTTGCAAGCTGTGCAGGCTCTTATCTTCTCCCTTTCATGAAGAGCAGAGAAAGAGCAGAGCAGAAAGGTTGCAGGCTTCAGTAAATCCTAATTATCCCTTGATTATGCCCACAGCAGGGATGAAGTTTTCAAAAGTGCGGTTTCTGCAGTAATTCCAGAAATCCTGCTCTGTGGTTCCTTCCCATCCCCAGCCTTGGGGCCACACTCGGGGGAAAACCAGATTGTACCGAAAATCTGCTCCGATTTCTGCCACTCCCTGAGCTGGAGGAAAGCTTTTTTCACCTCCCTTTTCTGCCCTGCCCCAGGCAGGAAACCTGTTCAGTTCAGGCAGTGTCAATAATCCTGTTTGTTTTGTCTGCCATATAAAACTCCTCATGATTGCTGGTTTCTCTTTTTCTTTCTTTTTTTTTTTTTTTCCTTTAATCCCACTCCTTTCTGTAGCATTCAGGAATCTCAAGAGCCGTCTAGAACGAACTCCAGCATTTCTGCCAGAGGATTGAAGCTCTGAATTCCAGGTACAGGAATTCCCTGGGAATAAGCGCCCATCGCCTGTAAAAGGGATTTTTCATGGGTTTGAGTGCAGCTCCCTCTGTTCTGGGTGGCTCAGCTGCCCCAAGGGCTCCGTGTTCGCGGTGTCAGGAAAATCCATCCACGAACAGCAGAGGTTTATGTCCAAAAAGGAGCCAGAAGGGTCCTGGTACTCCATTCGAATAAAGGGAGAGGCCATGGGGCATTCCCCTGGGGTCTCTCAAATTTGTGGAGGGCGCAGCCTCCTTTTTATCCCAATTTCCTCATTTCCCTCTCTCTTTCTCCACTGCCCGAGGTACTGGAGAGAGGCTTCCCGGAACGCCTAACACCTGAGATTCCCTTCTAATGTATAATCCCCCCCTTCAATTATTAACTCTTATGGAATTTATGGTTTTTCCCATTGTTTCTTTCATCTCTCAATATCCAGTTTCATTCTCCAGCAGATCTACACTTTGTTTGTAAAGGTAAGTATCTTTTTTTTGGTTTTTTTTTTCATTAATCAATCAGTGGAACCCTTCCCATTGTTTCTTTTATCTCTCAGTGCCGGTTTTATCCAGCAGCTGTTGGGAAAGACAAATCCTGTCGTTCCTCTCAGCAGCAATGTGGATTTTAGGAGGAACGGGGAAATGAGAGATTGGGGCAGCCGAGGTGGGGGTGGAATTCCTCGAGTTCTCCCTGCTGGAGCCCTTGCATTTCTGGCTCCGTGGTGCTTATTCCACTTCTCAGGCAAAGGCACCGAGACACACAAAGCCACCCTCTGCCTCTGCCATGCTCTCCAAAGATCAGCTGCTCAGGCACACGGAGCATTCTCTCTTTGTGTTAAAAAGAATAGAAAAAGCAAGTGGTTTACACGAATTTGATTCCCCAGGTTGCCCACAGAACTCAGCTGATTGGGATAAAAGTGCATCCTCCGTGCTCCCCGTGCCCACATCCCTCTGCCTGCCTCTGCCAGGGAATGTCCCATGAAAATAATGGCATTTGCATACTTTTTACAGTGGGGATTGCACAGAGTGGTGGATTGGGCTGGCTCTGGGAGGGCTGGACACTGTTCCCCATCTCCACTGATGCCTTAGGTTTGAACTTTTCTATGTTCCCAGCCCTGCCCTGCCCAGTGTCACTCTGCAGTTCCCTGGAGCTCGTTCAGTGCTGTTCTCTCATGCTCACACACACACAACAAAGCCTCTCCAGCTCTCCAAGGACACCCAGACCCTCCTGGGCCCAACAAGAACTGCAAACCACAATCTTGGCAAGAGGGGGGCAAGCTTGGGCAAATTCCATCCTTGCCTGGCTCCTGCTTGGGGAATTGATGCTGAGATCCAAGTGGGAAGAACTCGGGAGCTGTCCTTGTCCATGTTGTGATGCACTGAGGCAGGAGCCTCTGGAGCCCAGAGTGTACCTCTGAAGGCCTTTCCAACCAATCCCTCCTTGATTCCTTTATCCCTGCCTGCTCTCTGTTCCTAGGGAGCCATTTAAGGCATCTCCACTGATTTCCTGCTCTGTCAGGCACCTTAATTCCATGGGATTCTGGTGGCAGGGATAAGATGATGCCCAGTCTGGCAGCACTAATGGGAGCAGGGCTCTGTGCAGGGCCCTCCATGAGGTTGGGTTTATTTACAGCTGGTGAAGATGGAAACAAGCAGAAACACGTCCTGGCTCTTCTCACAGAGTTAAATAAATACATTAAGTGCACACATAAATGCAGTAAACACATACAAATATAGTTAACACACGGAATAAATACAAATTATCTCTGTTCTTTGGCTCCTCTGATGTCCAGGGAGTGCAGTCAGCTACTCAAGGAGCAACAGTGCAAATAATACAAGTATTATTATAATTATTAGAGCAAATAATTACAAGGGCAGTGAGAGGACAAGGGAGAACAGTCTCAAACTGAGGAAGGGCAGGCTTAGATGGGATATTGGGAGGAAATTGGGTTGGATGAAACAACCAGCAGCAGTGTCAGCTCCTGGGCTGCCTGGAGAGGGAGGCACAGCCTCAGGAACAGCAGAGCCTGCGGAGGCAGGAGCCGAGGCCTTTCCCAAATCTGGGATGAGATTAGTGTGGCCAAAAGTGCCTGTTCTGGGTACTCACCTACAGCTGTGTGTGTGCAGTCCCTTCCCTCTGCCCTTCTCTGGGATTCCACATCTTCCAGGCTGATTCTGGCCAGTTTTCCCCACTAGCCAGCTAAAACAGCTGCTGGAATTGCAGGAATTGCTCTCTTTTCTCCACAGTGACCAGTTCTGACCAGTTCAACGGTCCAAGGTTGTTCTCCAGAGCTGAGTGAAGAACATCCTCAGCCCAGCTCTGCCTCCAGTGCCCACAGCTGCAGCCAGAGTGAGATGAGATTCGTGGGCAGCAAGGCGAGGGAGGTTTGTGAGGGCAACTTAATGGAAAAAATCTGTGCTCCATGTGTGGTTATGTCCTGCTGGTCCTTTGATAATAAAAGGACAAAGCAGAGCTTTTACATGGAGAAGGAAAAGGAATTGAAGGCGGGTTTGAAAAGTAAAGATGACTTTTTAAAATAAAAATAAAAAAAAAGTTGAGATCAAAATATTTTTGCTCAGTAATTAGGAATTTCATTTTTCCTGTAGCTAATGGTGTTTGCAAGGCAGTGCCTTGCTGGGTAATTTTTAATTAAAGGCTAGGACATGGATTCCAGCTCCAAAACTATCTTCTGTTTATGCCCATCCATTTTCTTGAGTCTTTCTGGAGATAATGAATCCTGCCTCCCTTCCTCACTGTCAAATTTGAGTTCGACCTTTTTGCTTGTAAACAGATTAGAAAAAATTAATCCCAGGCTGTAATAAGGTCTTTCATTATGCTGTGGGGAAGGTTATTTATGCTTTTAAGGCTTGTTCCAACCTAATAGGTGTGAAAGGAAGAGCACTTCAGCTCTCCACTGCTGACAAGGATGTTGTGGCTGAGAAATGAAACTCGTGGTGGGTTCATCCTGCTGCTGTTATTTAAGATGAATGTCAGCACCACATGCATGAACTGAAGATACATCTTGAAAGGTACAGGAAGTGGGTTTTCCACAGGTTCAGATGGAATTACAGCTGCACACAGTGGAGGGTGAGGAAAAGGGGAGAGTTGGGAGAGGAGTTTCCTTCCCAGCGAGTTTCTGGCAGCTGGTGGAACCAGCAGGTGGGTGCCTGTTTGCAGCCATCCTCAGCTTCTTGTTTGGGTGTTGCTTAAATTACAATGAGTAAATTGAGGGTGTTTAATTAATATAACTGATGTCACCAACTGGAATTTATAGTTACTGAAGCAGCAATAAAAAGTAACTTATAATAACCAGATAATACAAGATAATCTTGGAGATTATGTCAGATGTGCTTTAATGCCACTTCCAGCCCCCGTTCTGCGATTCCATAACCTCTGAGCGATTTGCTGCCAAGCTGTTGGGATATCCTTCCTGGAGAAGTGAGATTGGTTCTCAGGCAGAGCAAACCCTGCAGGAGTCAGAGCTCCTGGGACAGGCTGGCACTGCCCTGTGCTGCTCACAGCCTGCACCAACATTTTGTGCCCAGGTTCTTGCTGCCTTTTACTGCTCTCGCAGCTCCGGCCAGCGAGCCCCAATTCAGCTTCTACCCCAGGGCAAAGCCTGAGGGGTGCCTGAGCCCAGGCTTGAGCCCAGCTGGGCTCGACTCAAAGCCCAGCCTGTCCTCCCCTCCCGTTCTCCTCGCTCCACACTGCGGCTGGGTTCTATTTATTCCACACTACTTGATTCATTACGAAATTTCTTCCCTGGCAGGGTAGGCATCTATCATTAAATCAAAATCTGTCTGGAAACAGAACAGAGACTCCAACTTCAAAGCCTGCCACTGCTTTCCGTGGAGCTCTCCTTGCTGGTTGCCTGGGAGGCTTATTTGAAATTATGCACGGAGACGGGCAGAGAGGGATGAGTTCCAAAGTCGTCATAATTATGCCCTTGAGTGGGCGAGACTTGGAAACGCTCGGGGTGCAGGAGGCAGCAGGGGGAGAGGCAGCTCCATCCCTGCACCTCCAGCACCCCCAGAGAGAACCAAAACCCCCAGGGATGCTCCAAACCCTCTGTGGACACTCCCCACCCACTCTTGTCTACAGACCAACAAATCCGTGCTTTATATCAGCTTTCCTTATCATCTCTCGCTGCTCGGGGAAGGCTGGTGGGTGCCAAGATAACAAAACACTGACTGCCAGAGTGCCCTTTACAGCCCTTTGCCAAAAGCATCCTTGCTTTGCTCCTACAGCCTGGAATCTCAGCCACGCTGCGCTTAAAAAAAAATATACTTTTAAAAGGCCGTTTTGCCTTGAAACATTTTCATTTTATAGGCTTAAACATCCAGGTCTGTGTGTTTTGGTTCGTGTAATGATGCATGGAAGTAGAAGGCGATTAAGTCTCAGACAGACAAAGAGTTTTTCAGTGTCTGGGAGAATTTGGTGCCTGGGTAAACACAGCTCAAAACCCCCTCGGGTGGGGCTTGGGTCAGGAGGGTTCACTCTGAACACGTTTTAAGGGCTCATTAATTCAATGAGTGCTCCAAAATGTTTTTTTTTTTTAATGTATACAAGCCTTTATGTGTGTCGCCAGCTGCCTGATGTAACTGTGTGCACGTGTTTAACTTGGTTTCCATGGGCTCCCAGAATATCCTGAGTGCAGGATCAGGGGCACAGGGTCCATGGCAGCAGTGCCAGGATCTCGCTGGGAGTTTGTGTTGCTGATAAACATTGGGCAGAGAGGTTTCCTGCAGCAGCGTGGCGAAAAACAGAACGGCTCTATCATATTTTCAGAGAGTAATACACACTCTCATCTAATTAATGTCTATTTAATTAGGCTCAAGTGAATGATTTCCGGCCATGATGCCCAGTAGTGGAGGTGGAGTTGATAACAGAGCTGCTTAGAAAATCCAGGGTGCCCGAGTTTGCCTGATTCCATCTCCTCACAGCACAGATCCATGAAATCACTCTCCACAGGCAGGGATAAGGAGTGCCCAGCTCCTTCAAATGATCCCTGCTGATTCATGAGTCAATTCTCAGCTAACACTAAAGTTATAAGATATTTATTCACTCCTGGCTACTTGGGCTGTCCCCAGAGTTCACCTTGGGGGATTGTGCTCTCACTGAAGGTTTTGATAAAAAATTGAAATGCCCTTTTTGTTGTCCTGCAAGTCATTATGTTCACCTGATAAAAATGATTTCAGACCCAACTCCACCCATTAATCAAAAAGGTCAGTACAATAAATAGTTTTTATCTTGCCTGCCAGAAGCTTTTCTTCCCCGTGGTCTTAGGAGCTGAGTGCAAGAGAAGATGTAGACAAAGAACAGGATCTCAAAGACTGGCTGATCAATGCCATCCAGAGACATGAATTATTGTTGAGAACTTAGGGAAAAATGGAGTGCTCTGACGCCAGGGAGAGGCAATATTGCCTGAATTTTCAACCTCCAGGCACTAAAGGGGAATGAAGTAGCTTCATTCGTCTTAATAAATTCATGTCCAGCATCTGGTTGTGAATGAGATGGATTTTCCTTTTCTGGAGACCTATAGGAGTGAGAATATATCGATATAAAATATGTATATATCCCCCACACCATTGCTTTCATAAACCTGACACTCCTGGCTCTTCCCAGCGTGTCTGGCTGCTAAGCTGGGCTCAGGATGGAGTTTTTGCTCCTGGGTTTTGCTCTGATTCTCCTGCTCAGGGCTGGCTGAAATCTGCCCCGGTCCCAGAGCTTACAGCAGGGATTGGCAGCGATGAGCTCCTGGGACATCTGACACCTCTGGAAACGTGGAATTGGCTTCCCTGGGAATCTGCACCTCCTCCTCCTCCTCCTTCCGTGGGCTTTTCATCAATGTTTGCTCACCTGCAGTGACCCCCCCATCTCCATTGCCCCCGAAGGCTTCAGCAGTTTGGACATGCAGAGCAGCCAGGCACGGCTGCCCCGGCGGGAGGCAGAACGAGCCACGGCAAATGTCACGAGATGATAAAATCCCTCGGGTGGCATTTACCTTTGTGATTATTCCCTCCCATGCCCGGCGCGGGGTGTACGTTTCCATTAGGGCTCCGTGTGCCACGCAGAGGAGTTGGGTTTGCACTGAGAATGGTTTTTAAATGTCCCCGCAGCCCGGGCAGCAGCGGCAGGGCTCTCCCGGCAGGTCCCTGCCTCCCCTCCCGCAGCATCCCCGCAGCCTCTCTGCCCAAATGCCTCTCGAATTACCGCTGCACCCTGCTGGGGTCCGGGAAAGATGGGAAACCTTTCCTCCTGCTCAGGGGGGTCTGGGACCCACCCCCGACATCCCAGGGGGACACAGCCTTGGATCTGTGCCCATGGATGAACTGCAAGCATCGAGAATATGAGACAGATTGGAGATAGTTTATCACTAACTTTAGTTTATCACTAAAATCCTAGTTTGGGGGTTTGTAGCATGGAGGTGAATGGGGACAAACATGGAGGGTTCAGGGTGGGGGCCCTGGGTCTTTCCTTCTTCTGCTTCTCCTCCATCCCTGCTGTGCTGGTGGCACTGAGGGATTGCTAGGATGGGTTTGGGGTAGGAGAAATGTGTGAACTAGGATTAATAGTTATTGGTACACTGCTAAAAATATCTTACACTTGAACTGTTAATTGGGTAAAAAGTCTTTAAAACATTCCATGCTCAAGGTCTTGTGGCCATTGTGCAGTGATTCTGGCAGTGCTGAGCCCAGGTAGAGCAGCACACAGAAACTGAGATAAGAACTTCATAACCAACATGAGGAACAGAAGCTGCACTTGTGACTCCTTTCTCTCCTGGTATGGAGCCTGGAAAAAGAAGAAAGAACAGCCCAGCCAGGGGCAGCAGGCTCCTTCAGCACCTCAAACATGGGGAGCAGCAGCAAAAATGACACCTGCAGTGTCTGGGGTGAGCTCCGTGTTCCCCTTCATCCCCCAACAGGGTAACAAAGCCAGGGCGTGCTCAGGGCTGGGCTCCGACACTGAGTAACTTACTCAGGGCAGAGAAATCTGCAGAGTAACTCAGAGCAGAGAAATCCACCGAGTAACTTACTCAGGGCAGAGCAGTGAGGATCTGTGCCGGTGTCCTGACGCTGCTGTGGCTGCACCCAGGTTATCTGAGAGCAGCTCTCTGCTGTGGATGTACAACACCAGCTTGCACTGAGCTGTTGAGGAACAGATGGGGTTTTTTGCCATGTGATGCAGCCTAGAAAACAGATTTGATTCAGTGCACCATGCCTGCCTGAGTTTTAAACTTGAATGAACAGGATTTCGGGAAGGCAGACCCCACACAAAGCCCTCAGCTAACAGAGCACCAGGTTACAGAGCTCTCAGAACTATCACTTAATTCTCCTTTCATTCCAGAGGGCCAGATGGGGATGAATATTTATTTACTTTGACAGCTTTTATTAGAGGGGGGAAAAGGTCTTCATTATGTGTTTTGATTTCACAGCACAATCAAGGAAATTAGTACAATGTATAAAACAGTAATTAAGGCTGTTAGATCCCTGAACTCACACTGGCAGGGGAGATCTTCCCCCTGTGCAAAGCTGCTGCTTTTCCTCACAGTGCTCCTGGCGTGCAGGCACTGAGATGATGAGGTAATGTCACTTCATCTCTCTTCAAACTCGATTTTGCAGGTTTAACCACTTAGGAGCTGTTCTCCAGGTCCCCTGGCCTTGGCAGCCTCGGGAAAGGCTCCGTGCTCGGCACTAATTACCTGAGTTTTGGCCAAAATAATGCCAATTTACAGATGTTTGATGTGGGAAGGCCAGTGGGCTCTTGCATCGAGGGCTGATCCAGCTGGGCTGAGATACATGGAGGGATTGCCCTCACCTTTGCCCCAGATGCTCATTTATTGGGTTTTTTGGGGATCCCTGTGGTTCCTGGGCTCATTTTGCCGACCTGATGTGAGAAATTCCTGTGTGGTTACACACAGACCCTGCTCAAAGGGCTTCAGACCCTGCTGGATATGTGGTAAATGTATTAAGATACACCATCTATATTAACTATTTAATATATTATGTGTGTATTTATTAATTAGATAGCTTCCTAACAGGAACAAAGGGTGTTTTTAGCAACCATGTTGGCATCTGGAATCAGACAAAATAGGGAGTTATCACTGTAAAAAAGAGAGTTGAGACCAGATCCTTTATTCTTCTGGACAGTGTCACTTTGGGAAGGCACCATCTGTGGTTTTTAGTGTTGCAGTGAAGTGGGAGAGAAGAGGAAGAGTGGATTGCCCTCGATTTGGCAAATCACAGGGCACCAGCATGACCTGCTTTTACAGCTGAGAACCTTCGGCCTGCAAAGTTCTTGTTTAAAGACTTTATCTCACTGACCAGATGGTGCAATTTGTCTGCCGTGGACATTTGGGAATATCTGCTGAATTTTGCATAAGGACAAGTGTTTTAATCATCCAGTGTCTTGCTGTGCTAATCTTATTTGTCTGCAGTGACCAACTCTTCTCTCATCCCTGGCAATCCTGGAGCTGTTCTGTGGGGGCTTTTGTTCCCCCTTCTCATCCCTGGTTTTTTACTGTCTGTCCCTTGGGAATTTCTTTGGGTTTAACTCCTCCTGTTGAGGTGGAATGAAACACTGTGGAAAATAAAGCAGATGTGTAGGAGCCTGGGATATTTAAAACCTCTCTCCCAAGTTAATCCTTTCATCAGAATAAATTCTCTTAGGGATGGAAGCAGTAGAGAAGATTAGGGCAGAGGAGGAGCTGGGAAGCTCCTGGATACAGAGGAGGTGGGAGCTGGTGCATGACCAAGGCCCCTGGACAGGAAGGATGCAAATGGGGAACTCAAATTCACTCTCCAAGGACACCCAGACCCTCCTAGGCCCAACAACTGCAAACCACAATCTTGGCAAGAGGGGGGCAAGCTTGGGCAAATTCCATCCTTGCCTGGCTTCTGCTTGGGGAATTGATGCTGAGATCCAAGTGGGAAGAACTCGGGAGCTGTCCTTGTCCATGTTGGGATGCACTGAGGCAGGAGCCTCTGGAGCCCAGAGTGTACCTCTGAAGGCCTTTCCAATCAATCCCTCCTTGATTCCTTTATTCCTGCCTGCTCTCTGTTTCTAGGGAGCCATTTAAGGCATCACAGAGACAAAGGGAAAAGCAGCTTTGCCCCAGAGCCCCCTGTGCTGCCCCACCTTGCCTTGGAACACAAATTCCAGTTTAATTTAGGAGGTTCAGGATCAGGTCTGATCCTCGGCGCAGTGAAATTGCTGAGATTGCCCAGAGCAATTCCTGTGGGCTGATACAGCCCAGGAAAGTGCCACCCTCAGAGCAAACCTCTTTGCCCTTGATTACAGTGGTAGGGTTTATTATTAATTATTTCATATTTAGCCTGTATCTGTGGTCACACCAGGCAGGGAATGCTCCAGCTCCTGCTGCCACATCCCAGGGCAGCTCCATGCATGCCACAGGCAGTGGGGCTTGGGAAGGAGCTCTGAGGGACACAAAACACAGGCTGTGCTGGTGGTGGGCTGTCAGAGCAGCTCTGTCTGTGCCAAAGCCATGGAATTTCATGGCTGAGGATGTGTTTAATGCGCTGTTACCACTGGAAACTGTGATGGATTATGTGCAGCAGCTCTGGTGCACAAGTGAACAAGCAGGCAGTTAATTACTGCAATGATAACATGGGATGAAAAGGAATTGCACTCGTGGCCATTCATTATGATGATGAATTTCCCACAGTTTGTTACTGGTCATCTGCATCACTTGCATGACAAATGGCCAGAGTCCCAGGCAGAAGGAAATCCCTCCCCTTCCCCTTCCCACCCCCACCCACCGAGGGGATGGTGTTGTTAATGTGACAGCCTCTAATTGCTCCGGAGCCCAAGCCCAATATTTATATCCATTTGTACATGTTACTCACGTCAGAGCGTGCTGTGACACACTGCAGGGCTGGATTTTAGAGATGAATTTATTCTGGGCTTTCTCTGACCAGGTAAATACATATGCATGCTCGCTGAAATCCAGGGAGGGCCGAGGGAGGGAGAAGTTTTGGCAAATTGCGTGGGGCAAGTGCCACGGCAGGGATTGGGAGGTGGGAGTATTGCTTGGTACAAGATCCTTGACTCTTGTGGAGTGATAAATTTTCCAGCACTAAATAGCTGGCACATTATGTGACCTGGGGTTGATGGGTGCAAATTATGGGCGAGGTTGTTTGGAGACAGAATGGCATTAACTGGAGAGGAAGGTGGCCCAGGGCCAGGAGGAGCACAGGGGAACGTCTGGGTATACCTCGTGCTGGATTGCAAAAGCAATTGTTGGCATCCACACCACCAAAGGCACCACCAAAGCCACATTTAAAGGGAAAAAATGGAGCTTTTCCCAATAAGGACCCTGATCACAGGCAGAGTACCAGAATGCCTCGTTAATTACAAACATTGTAATCAATAGCTCAGTTTCCTGCTGCGTCGAGGTCCTGCTGCTCAAAAAAAAAGGGCTGCAATGATGTGATATGAAAACCTAAAGGGATAAATATTTTAGAGAGGATATCGAGCTCTGTGGTTCAACCAAGTCTGTGAAAAATCGAGGTGAGACCTCCTCAGAAGCTTGGCTGACCCACCCTGCCCTCCTCATCCTCCGGAGATGCCTGCACCTCCCCTGCACGTGCTGGTGCTGGGCCAGGGCCGTGTCTGGGCTGGCTGCTCGTGTTTCCCTTGTGTTGCAGTCACCTCCAGCACCCACAGCCTTCCCCAGCTCATCCACACACAGCAGCCCAAGCTCTGAGGAGTTTTATTTCTGGCAGCCAGCGTGCAGAAATTCTGAACCCAAACGATCAGCTCAAAAACACCTGGAATGTGAATATTCAGCAATGGAAAATTTTCCCTGTTCTTCTCCAAGCTGAAGAATGTTGGAAGTCGTTGGATTTTCTCATTCCTGCATACAACCCCAGGTCTGTCCTCATTTCTGAAGGTCAGCACCTGTAGCCCCGAGCAGGTTATTATCCCAGGGATGTTTTATTCATGCTAATGCTGCCAAATGGAAATTATCTTTTTCATGTTAATGAGGAGTAATTTGAGAAATCAGAAAAATCCTGACCTTTAGAGATGGAAAAACGTATCAAGAAAGAGAAGAAAACGTGTCCCAAACAAGAGAGTGGCTGCTCCATGGATCAGCAGTTACTCAGTGGCTTGTGCCACTTTTCCAGGGCCCAGGGGTGCAGGATGGGGAGCTCTGGCTCTTCCCAGCACAGGAGGATGCTCTGCTCTGTGCCTGCCTGGGGATGAGCAGCTCCAGGCACTGTCTGGGTTGGAAAACTGACCCAGGCCTCTTTTTCCTGACTCTCCTGGACATGGTGTGCCAAAGGCACAGAAAGTGTGCTCTGGGATTAATGTCCTGGTACCTCCTGAGTGTGAGAGTTCATATTTATCAGTGCATGCTCGGGAAGCAGCTCCTGTCCCTGAGTTGTGCATGGGGACAGGAGTGCTCAGTGTGAGCCCAGCTCCTGTTCCTGCTCCAGGGCTTTGCTCCATGTCCATCCCCCTTCCCAAGGCCTCTGATGCTTCCCTGTGCAGGTTTTCTCCTTCCCAAATAATGCTGGCTCAGCTTCAGATGAGTTATTAACTGCAGAGCACAGTGGGCACTGGTAGAATGGATGGTTCTCTTCCCAGGAGGAAGCAGAGCTGCAGCATCCTTAGGCTTCCCTTGGATCGAGGAATGCTGCTGGGATTGGAGTCTCTGCTGCTGGAGCTGCTGCTCTGCCGAGCCCTAATTGCTGCAGCCGTCTGGATTTTAAATAAAGATTTGGAATGGATCATATGAGTCACAACTAAAGCCCCAGCTTGCCCAGAGGGTTTGTGGCAATCACGACATTACACTGAGGAGGAATGGAGCCAGCAGGTCTCATGCCCAGTGATGCCAGCAGTGACCAGCTGGACCCCAGGGAGCACACCCGAGGGCTTGTGCCTCCCTCGGACCTGGAACGGAGCAAGGATCCACAGAGATCCTCTGGAGATGGAAGCGAAGCCTGCAGGTGGCAGCAGAAGATGCAGCTGGAGCAGGGCAGGTGCTCACAGCGTGGGGTTCTCCAGGGCATGTATGAGGTGGGTGTGCAGGGAAGAGCAGGATGGGGAAACCTCCTGTGAGTGCTTTGTGTCACTAAACCAAAATACAAAACACACCCGGGGATGCAAAGTACCTGGGAGTGACTCTCTGCAGAGCCAGAGGAGGGAAGGGCTGAAGCCAAGGACTTCTGGCACTCCAAGTGCTCCACTTCCCATCTGGGACAGCCTGGCTGCACAAGGCTCCTCTGCAACCTCTGAGCAACATCGGGGTCCCCTCTGGCTGGACCTACAGCGATGGTGACCCTGCCTGGCCCCATCATCAGCAGCCCCTGAGGAGCCTCCTGGGGTTCCTCAGGCAGCAGACAGGAGCTCAGCAGTGCCAGAGGTGGCTCAGAGGATGTCACTGCCCAGCCTGGTGCCAGCAGGGCTGGGCTGTGCCCTCGGACACATCCTGGGAGAGCAGGAACCCTCAGCCCTGGGTGGCTGTGCCAGGCTGCAGTGCTGGTGTCCAAAGCCCTGCTTGCTGTCAGAGCAGTGTGGATCCCTCCCTTGGCACACAGGGACTTGGCCACGGCCGCTCCTCGGTGCCACCGGCGCTGCACGAGCTGCTCCGAGCTGCCTCCCACAGAACTTCAGAGATCATTTTTCATCGCTGCACTCACTGCCTCGGGAAATCTCTGGAGCTGCTCAGACTGCCTGCACCAACACTCCGTGCTGCAGGAACTGTACAGGAGTTTGCTTTCCTACGGAGACGGCTGGGTAATGGCTCGGTGAAAAACATGTTTGGGGCTCGGGGAAGAGTGGCTGTAAAACCCTTTCTTGCTGCTACAGCAATTCACAGCCACGCTCCCTGGCTTCAGGTTCTCAAGTTGTTTTAGTAATAACGATGTTTCATGTTTTATTTTAAATTTCTTCTGTCTGTTGCAGCTTGTGAACACGTGTTGCTGTTTGCAGTGAAATTCAGGGTGAATCTCTGACAGAGCATCACTGCTCTGCTCCTCTCTGCCGAGACAATCCCCCCGTGGGAGGAAGGGACTGGAGCAGCACTTCACCTGCCCCAGGTGGGTAAAGCCCAGCAGGGTTGTTCCAGCTCTCCCCCGGCTGAGGAAGGCTGTGTCCCACACCTGGGTGCTCCCCCTGGCCCCTGCTCCCCTCGGGTGGTGTTTTCCCTACACATCCCACTGATGGTGGTTAAGTAATTCCTTCTTCTCCTGGATTTATTCCATGGATGGCAGCAGCTCTGGAGCCACCTGGAGCAGAGCAGGACCTGGCTCTGCCCTTAGATCTCAGCCCTCCCTGGTGCCAGGACCCATTGGAGGCTGCTCGAGGCCACCAGCGAAGGGTTAATTACCACTCAGACTAATTACTGTGGGCACAAACACCCAAATATCTATTTGATATTCTGTTAATATCAAACAGAACTACAGAGGCTTTGCCAGGGGAACATTGCTTATGGCTCTTGTAAAAGGCAGTCTGTCTGCTGCATTAATTCCCCAGTGGCACATTAATTCCCTTCCTTTATCATAATTACAGCCCTGTGCTCTGGGATTGTACAACTCATTTGGTCTCTCACACTCCACACCATGGAAAACTGCTCTGTGACCTGCAGGCTCCATTGGTGCCTCACAACTACTGCAGCTCTATAAACACAGAACTCTACTTATAGTTTTATTCCCCCCCAAGCTGAAATGGGAAAGGTGAATGGCACCCCAGCAGAAATATTCCCTCAGAGGAAAGTGAAGAGGAAAAAACCATTTATTTAACAAACACACAGGAAAAGAATAATAATGCTAAAAAATAAAAGCTGTCACCGTGGAGAGAAAACCTGGAAGGTTTTAGAGTCCTTTCTGTGGGTATGCTCCCTCTTTCTCTCTCCTTTTGCAGCTGGGTGGGCATGGGGGGTCCCCTGTCCTGGCCAGTGGAAGGGCTCCCAGTGAGGGTTTGATCTTCTGGTGCTCTGAACAAGTCCAGAAGAGAGAAAGAAGAAGAAACCAAAATTCCAGGGAAACACAGGAATTTAACTCTTCCTCTCTCTCTGGAGAAACAGAGCCCAGAGCTGGCTGGAAAGCAAGGAAGGACCTTCCTCCCCTCTCTGCCTCAGCAGCTCTCACTGCCCACAGCAGAACAGCAGAGAGGAGCAGTGACCTTGGAGCACAGAACTGCTTTGAAAAAGTTCCTCTGGCTGTTTTTTTTCTTTCTCTCCCCTCTCTGGCTCAGTTTAAAGGCACATAAAGGCACAAGATTCATTTTCTGGGCATAGAGCAGGCGATGTGGGATACACCATAAAGTCACCCCATGGTGATTGGGTCTGCAGCCACAGCTCCTGTGCTGCTGCCCCCGAGGAATTCTGCACTCAGAGCCTCAGCAGGGCAGTGCCATGGGCTCCTTCTGATGCAGGAGATGCTTTTTAGCATTCCTCACACACAAACTGCTCTGGCCTCCGAGGCAGAGGGGATATTGCTGCCTGGGGATGATTTCCACGTGAGGAGCCCTCTTGGATGGCTGCTGAGGTGGTTTCTAAAATCTGACTTTGTTTTCCACAAGTTTGCTACTCCTCTGCTCTGATTTCTTCCCTTTTCTTGGTAAACACAGATTGTCATCTGCAAACTTTCTGCCTATGAAAATTGTGCCTCCATCAGCATCTCCTTCTGCAGGAACTTTGATAATTTCTGGAAGCTTTTTGTCTTCCCTGAGTCTAATCTTAGACAATAAACAAAGCCAGACAAATGCTTTTTCAGTCTGGAAAGGCACAAATAAGCAACCTGTACTTGTTAAATTAGGCACTATAAAAATGCTGAGCTTTAAATCATTGTCCCAGTAATTATTGTCATCATTGTCGTTATTAGGATGACATAAGATTTTATTGCTGATAATTTGGAGGCTTTGATACATTTATTTGAACTGACTGCTCCTTTGGCTAAGAATAATTGCTTAACTTTCTCTCTTGGGTTTTTGCTTCTATAAAAAGATTGTTGACCTTGAAGATTTTGCTGTATTTTGGATTCTCGTTCAAATGCAAATTGAATGAGAAAATACCTAGAGAAAAAATGTAACTCAGCAAGCAGAACATGGAATGTGGGGACCTCGGAGAGACAAGTCAGGGTTTGGGTTGCCAGAGACCCCCAGCTTCTCTCTCAATCCTTTTTATTATTATTTTAAGAGTAGAAAGTGAGGTTTGCTTTTCCACAAGCAGATGTTGATGTGTTTGAGTGCTTTGACTGCTGAGGGTTTGCACTGGGAGTTGATGGAATTGATGGATCTTTTGTGGAGCTGCTGCTGAGAAGAGTCCACGGCCAAGAACCTTCCCCAGCCCAGCTGTTTGCCCAGGAAATGTTGTGTTCGGGGCATGCACCTATTCAGCTGTGGTAAGAACAAAGAATGAGTTAGGAAATAAATTAAGGAGGAAAAAAGAGCTGGATAACAGCATCTAACGGTGCCAGGCAGGGTGACAGACTCTGGAGAGCTCCGAAATGTCATGGTTTCATGCAGTGTGCAATAAGGATGAAATTGAAAATCAGCTCTTTTAGGAGAGGTAACTCTTAATTTGCATGAAATAATAATCAAATCATTATCAGGCCACCTCAAACAGCCACACTGAAGGTCACTCAACTGCACAGAGACACCACACAACAAGGTCTGTCTGTCTCTGTGGAAGGAGAAGGATAATTACCCATGGGATTTGTTAATTTTTGTGTCGATTAATCAGGAGTGTGTTCCCTGCTAATAACTGACTGTAGTCTGCAAACACCAACAGTTGTTTCACTCTCAAGAGGTTTTGTAGGACTGAACAATGTCTGCCTGAAATTGAGAAACTGAGGCAAGGTGTGAATGGGACACGAAGGTTTTCAGCAGTTTTTAGTGAAATGAGTGAAGATTAGAGAGTCCAATGGCAAAGAGACTCCTTGTGGATAAAGGCCAGGTGAGGCAAAGAGCTTCCACCTGTAATTTCAATGTTCTCCATTTTTCTGGGGAAGGGAAGAGGGCACCTTTGTTGCAGGGAGCTGAAGTGTTGAGAATGGAGGAGAGGCTTCTCGGAGCTGTCAGCGATGACATTCTCACCGAGCTCCTGCTTCCCTTGCTGGGAAAAGGTTGCAGTCTTGGCAGCACACAGAAATAATCATGTCTGGTCAAGTGTGGCACAAAGGAGCTGAACTCCAGCAAAGGGGAAAGCCACCTGCTTTTGGATGATTTATGGCAATGGCAGGAGAGGGTCAGGCTCAGCTCTGGAATCGAAGCTGGAATAAGCACTAAACAAATGTTCTCTGTTTGTTTTCACTGATTCAAACTCCAATCCTTTATTAGGCTCAGACTGAAATGTGAGTGCTATCCCAGTAACATGGTCTCTAAGCAGTACATTTTCATTGTTATTCTTCCTATTCATGCCTCATATGATTTTTCTATTGGGTTAATGGCAAATACTCTTAGGTAATAACAGGGGTGCAGGTTAATTATTCAGTAAGTGCTGCTAAAGAGAGCAGTGTTTCCTCTCCTGCTACAAAAAGGCTTCATTTCCCACCATGTCATTAAACATCCTCACTTAAGAGGCCTGAGAATGAATCATTGCCTCTGATTTAGGATCATCAAAAAGCACATAGCTGCTGCCTTTATTTAATTGACTTGTGATTTAATGTTAATGGAACTGGCCTATCCCTGCTCTTAGATGTTAAAATGGGGCTTGTCTGGGTGCATTCCACCTGGATCAAGTGCTGCACCCAAGGATCCTGAAATAAATCCCGAGGTAAAAACTTCTTTTCCCCACAAACCATGTTTTGGTTTGAATTTTCAGACAGGGAGAGGCAACACCTGGTGCCCATCGGTGCTGGCTCTGTGCCTCTGGAGGGTGGGAGGTGTGGGGATCCTGGAGAGCCAAAGCTGAGCCTGGCCAGCTCCGTGGGGACATTCCCCAGGGCCACGGGAGCCCTTGGCGTGGTGGGGATGTCAGATGGGGAGCCAGGAGCAGTGTCCTGGGGCAGGGGGGCAGTGCAGAGCTCGGGAGGACCTTTGCAGTGAAGAAGTTGGAAATTTGGAAGGGAGAGAACTATTTGCAGCTCGGGAAAATGAATCAGTGAAACAGGAACGCAGTGGAAGTTCAGAGCCAGGTGTTGCTCCATCCCTTGTGGGTGAATTGTCCCCCTCAGCCCCAGCACTGCTGGCAGGGCTGTTCCACACCTTCCTCTGCCTTTCCTCCCCCTGGTGTCTCCTCAAAATTCAGAGGCTGCAGGGGTGCAGCAGGGATTCTTTCCTTCCAGGGCCAGGCATTCGCAGCACTGTTTAATTAACAGTGATAATAGTAATAGCAATAATAATAATAATAATAATGGTAACGATAATGATAATAGCTTTTAAAAATCCTCTCAGCCTTCCTGTCTCACACAGCTTAGCTGAGCATTATCCCACAGCCAGACTGGGGATAATGAACTTGCTCTGGGCTGGTGCTCGAGCCAGAAGGGATCTTCAGCCACCATTCCTCACAGTCCTGGGGAGTAGGGACCAGTGGCATCTCCAGCTCAGCCCCATCCCAGCCCCAAACCACCCCCTGGCTGTGCCTGGAGTGGATGACATTCCATGGCATGATGATTTCTGTTTCCTCCTCTGAGTTGTTACCAAAGTGCAGCATTTGTTCAGATTAACATCTCAACCCCCTCTTCTATTTTGGGGGGCTCTGAAAGCTTGGGTGATACATCAATGACCAAATGTAATTGCTTTCTCTAAAATATGGCTTTCTAAAAGGAAATCTGACTGGGATGCATGTCGTGAAGGATTTAATTTATGTAGAAGCAATGGGTCTGAAAAAGGAGGAGGAGGAAAAGTTGTGATATGGAGGCTGAATTCATCTTCAGTTATGAATAATAGATGATTCACTTGGGAATATTTTTTGCTAGTTTTAAATGAAATCTCATCAAAAACATGATAATTGGATGTATTTATAAACCTGCACAGCCCACTCAAGGGGGTTTTAGTAATATTGTCAATAGTAGAGGTTAACCCCAAAACCAGTCAGAATCTATTGTTGCAAGGAGCTGTCCCTGGCTGTGCTGGGAATTCCTTGTAGCAATCCCTGGAAATCAGGGTTTAAGAGACTTCCTCATTCTGTATTTCTGAATTGTCTCCCAGAAACGAGGAAGGGCTTGGCTCAGCAAAGCTGGGAGAACTTGATGGAAGTTGGCCAACAGATTCCAATCTCAGCCATATTTGGGAAAACCATTGATCCGAAAACATTTCCCCTGGGAGGGTGGGGAGGGGCTGGGATGGAATTCCCAGAGCAGCTGTGGCTGCCCCTGGATCCCTGGCAGTGCCCAAGGCCAGGCTGGATGAGGCTTGGAGCAGCCTGGGATAATGGAAGGTGTCCCTGTCCCACTGCAAACAGGAGGAGCTCTGAGGTCCTTCCAACCCAAACCCTTCCAGGGTTCCACGACCTCGGTGCTCTGCTCCTGCCAGGGGTGAGCTGCTGTGGAGTCCCCAAGGCTCCTGCCAGGTGGGAGAGAGCAAAAGACATCCCAGCTTTCAACCTTAAGAGCTCAATCTTTTCTTCCAACATTGTGTCTTGGGTTTCCATTGGAATTTCATCTCCTCCTCCAAGGGGAAAATGATGCCAGAATGATTTTTTGCTTTTACTTTTATACCCCTCTTACATACTCTTTATGTACTCTCAGTGCTTTTAGCCCCACACTTGTAGCTCCCCAAGGCTGAGAACTCAGCTCAGCCCCACGGCACCGTTAAACCAGGAGAGCAAACATCCTGGGAGCCCCAGACACCAAGGGCCTCTCCAGAACACATTTGGGAACCTCAGCCAGGCCCAGCCAGGGGGAAGGTTCCTCACAACGAGGGCTTCACTCCAGCCTCTCCCTGGGGGATCTCTGATAAATATGTTAATTTTGCAAGGCCTACAATTGTGTGTATTTCAGTGTGAGGTGTGCATGCATTTTTGGGGCATTGCACCTGCACCAAGTGCTGCACCCAAGGGTCCTGAAATAAATCCTGAGGTACAAACTCCTTTTCCCCATGAACTGTGTTTTGGTTTGAATTTTCAGACCAGGGAAAGGCAACAAAAGATGTTCCATCATCTGCCCCTGTTGTATTTTCCAGAAGAAGAGAGTGATGGATATTTCAACGTGGTCCTCAAACCTCTGCTTCTGTTAATTTGGCCTCTCTAGGTCATGTTTGCCCCATCTGCATGCAGGGAGGCAGCTCCTCCTCGGTGTAAGGGCTGTAACATTCTCAACTGATGAAAATACTTTGATAGGGTTTTTTTTTTTTTTCCCCTCACAAATTATCAGGTCATTTAAAAAAATGAGCTCATTTTAATCTAATTCTGCATGTGCAACTGTCTGGAGAGTTATTTTCAGCTCCAGTAGTTGCAGCTTGCAATTATTCTGCTTCCTTTAAGAAAAGAAAAGTAACAGCTCTATATTTTATGCAAATTGCTGGTGATCTCTCAGAGCAACTTGTGTTTAGGAGAATAGGAAAAATAAGAGGCCCAATGGATGATAATGTGGATTTGAAAAAGCACAGGGAAAATAGGAACATATGTCAAGGTCACTAAAATATTAACATTTGACCACTTAGGCAGGAATATTTCAATTAAAAGCCATGTAATTCTTATTGAAGTGAAATCAACCACTCCTAACTAACTGTGGCTTCTGGTGGGGAAAAAGCAACTTTTGAATTTCGTTTCCTTCATTCACATGTGCATTCAGACATTGCTGCACCTCCCACAGAGGTGGTGGAGTTGAAGTGGGGGTGTCAGGGAGTGCCCCAAGCATCCTTTCCAGCAGGGCTGTGGAGGTGAGAATTGGTATTTCCCTGCATCCTCACCCACGTTCTGAGCCCTTTCTGAGTACAAATTGTGTGTCTTGTCCAGGTGCTGCTGGTACAGGCACGGCTGAAGGTCGTGTCCAGTTTCAATGTGCTTTAAATTTGATGCTTATTTTGTGCATTTCCGTGGGAGCTGCACTGATTTGAACAGCATCCTGCAGCATTCTGTCAGGTTAGTTACTGGAAACAGTCTTGTGACTGCAATATGTCCTTAAGGCTGCCTTTCATGTCACAGTTACTGCTGTTTAAAGGGATAAATCAGCTTTTCTGTCCCTTGTAGGAAAAGGTTCCTCCAGTAATTTTCCCCTTGGATCCATGGTTGACCTCTGTGCCTGTTGGTGGCCCTGGCACAGGGTGCCCAGAGCAGCTGTGGCTGCCCCTGCATCCCTGGCAGTGCCCAAGGCCAGGCTGGACATTGGGGCTGGGAGCAGCCTGGGACAGTGGGAGGTGTCCCTGCCATGGCAGGGCTGGCATGGGATGGCCTTTAAGGTCCCTTCCAACCCAAACCACTCTGGGATGCCGTGATCCCATAACAGAAGCCTCATCCCTCAAGCAGCAGTGAATCTCCTGCCAGGGGCCAGCTGTCACCTCCAAACGCTGAGGAATGACCCTCCAAACAAGCCCCCAATATCTGGCATTGGTATTCCAGAGGAACCTCTGGAGCATCCCACCCAGGCTGGTGGAACATCCTCTTGCTGCCTCGCTTGGCTCTCCTGCCCCCCAGCCCCGGGATCAGGGAGAGAGGGGATGGGAACACGAGGAATTACGAGGCTTGGAAAGAAAGGGATGAGACTGAAAAGACTTGGGAGGTTGGAGGCTGCCCCTGGAGGGGCTGAGCGCTGCAAACACAGGCAGTAAATACTTCTGGGTGCTCTGATGAGATTTAAGATTTACCGAGGAGGAGTTTTTTTAAACGTTGTCTGTGGCGCCGAGGCAGAGATTTCTGATAGCGGAGAGGTGCTTTGGGAAATTTAATGCCCATTGTCACCAATCTGTCTGTGCTTAGCAGAGGGAGGGGGTCAGTCCAGGCAGGGCGAGACAGGAATGCGGCATGGGAAGCAGCAGAGGCGGAGGGAGAGATGCAGAGCAGCTCCGGGAAGCACAGGAGGCAGGGAAAGGTTTTCTGCAGCTTTGCACGGGGTTTTGTAGATTTGCTGAGCCTGAGTAAAGCAGGTGCCTGTTTGCTGCTGTCCTAGGCCATTGCAACAAAGAAAATGTCCATTCTCAGAAGCATCCAAAGGCAAAGATATTTTATTCATGCAAAGGCAAAATGCAAAGAGCAAAGAGATCTCTCTCGATGCACGCAGTGAGTGTGTGAACAGCACTGTGAGAAAACAGTGCCAGGTAGTTTCCATTGGCCAAAGGAACATCCTGAGAAAATACAAAGAAAGTATTCATAACAAGCATTCTTATCAATTTGTTTTTCCTTGCTGTTCTCGCTGTTGTGTGAGAAAAGTTTTTCTCCCAGACACAGAGATGCCTGAAAAATCCTCCATGAAGAGAGAAGTCAGTTCCCATACCTATTCCCGTGAATCCCTCCAGTTCCTGGTTGGAATGTGTGCCTCTCTTGGAGTTCAGAAAAGCTTGAGAGCTCCTCCTGCCCCTCTGGGAGTCTTTCTTATCCCCAGAGCTCCTCAAAAAATAGCTCAGCCTGCGACCTAAGCTTGTGGGAGAAGCTCCCTTCACTTTTGGGAGAACTTGAATGCACCAGAGAAGTGAAGAGATTTTTCTTTAGTGAACCACAGAGTGTGTAAATGTAGTTTAGATTTTGCTCTATATATTATATAGAGGCAACAACTTCATTCCTGCTCCTGGATTCTGGTGTTAAGCAGGAGTTTTGTCGTAAAACTCCCCAAAATCTTGGCTGTGCAGGGCTCTGTGCTCTGAAAATGGCTTTATTGTCATCTCAGTCTGAAAATGATCCCCCCAGCTCAGCCATAATTAAGTTTATTCCTCCTGCACCTAATCCCTGTTTGTTCTGCACCCAACTCCCCCGAGTTTGGAGCAGCAGGGCCTGAGAGGAGGCTGGACATCCCAAAAATGTGAGGGCACTCCAGCTGCCATCCTGCAGACACCACTTGCTCTCTCCACACACTTCGTGTGAGCAGCAGCACCAATGAGCCGATGGCTGCTTAATTAGATTTGAGCATTCCGTTGTTAATTAATGTACTGGAATGTTTCAGGATGTTTTCCCCCCTCATCCTGCTCCCCGGGGAGCAGCCAGCAGCGGTGCCACGTAGCACAAATTAATCTCTACAACTGCCACATGTCATTCCCCCAGCTGAGGAACAGAAGCCACCGTGGAATATTTGTTCCCAACACAGCACAAAGCAGCAGAACGTCTTCCTTAACAAATGAATAATTAAATTTAAGTAACAACGGCAAAAACCCTTTTGAAAAGTTTCTATTTGCTGGGTTAGTGGTTGTAATTTAGTGCTTTAGTATTTAGTTTTCCTGCTGAGGAACTGGTTTTTGGGAGGGCAGACAAGATCCCAAAGGTCTGATTGGATTTCTGCAGGTCTGGAAGTTTTCCCCCTTGGCAGGAGGTCAGAAGATGTCTTGAAGGTCCCTTCCAACCCAAACCATTCTGGGATTCTGTGATCTGGGAAGATTTTGTCATCTCTCAGTGATTACTGCTTAAATGAAATGGAGTCTAGAATCACGAATGTCTCCTCATATGATAAAATCCCATGTTAAAGTGTTCCCAGGAAGGAATTTCCCAGAGTTTTGGAGAGGATTTCTGGAAAGGCACTGTTCATTGCCCTCATTACTTCAACTGCAGCTGAAAATCAGGGCTGTGCACTCCAGTGTAGGGATGGGAAGTGAAATATTTAAAGGCCCTTTCTACTGTGTGAGTTCCTGCTAAATCACCTGCTTGGAAGGAGAAGGCACTAATGGTCATGGAAACTCCTGCCCTGTTGGGTGGATTTTTGTGTGTTCTTTCAGGCATGTGGCAAAATGACAGAGTGTTCAGGCAGGCAGCTCATACACTCCTAGGATGAGTGGTGTGTTCTCTTGAGCTCTCCTTCCTCACCAGAAATTCTTGTGAAAAGGAGAAATCCACCACCTTTGTCTTCTGGGAGCTGCTCTGCTTGTACTTGAGGTGATGATGGGGAGGGGAGAGGACTCTTGCAGGAACCTGTTTAGTTTTGGGTGGTTTGGAACTGGTCTGTGGCACAGCTGAAGGATCTGTTTGAGGCTTAAAAGGCAAAAACTAAAGACACTAAGACTTCAGGATGCCACGAGACTTCAGGAGTGAGGATTTGGGAGCCTTTGGGGGAAGGTTTGGTCTGGAATCCTAAATGCAGGGGAAGGAGGAAGGTCCAGCACTGTGACAAGTGAAAGGTTTTAGGTCTGGTTTTCTGAGTTATGGCAACCTGCAATTTATTGTGAACTTCTGTTTCAATTCACAAAAAACCCCAAACCAATATTTTACAGCAGCAAGAACAGAGAGAGGAACAGCTTGGGTTTGGTTTAGGATGGCAACGGATAAGGAATAAGAAATTTGTGGAACTCTAAACGGAGGAGCCTTGGGGAGGGGCAAGAAAATGCCAGGAAGGAAGAGGCTTTAGGCAAAGGAGATAATTGAACTGCGATGGCTATGGGATTTTTGTGTGTATGTATCCAGGCAACTGTTTGCTTTAGCTGTAATGACTGCTATAAATCACAGCGAGCTGGGACAGAGCTGCTGGGGCTGCCAGCTAATGGAGCACATCCCTTGGAGGAACCAGAGTGTGCTCCCATTGCCACTCACCTGGTGGCACGGTGGCAGCTCGAGCAGGGCAGCGTTTAGGGCACCCTGGAGCAGCTGCACTTGCCCATCAGAAACACCGAGAGGCTGAAGGAACCCTAAGACATCACCAAATTCTGTCACCTCCCCTGTGGGCTCCAGGCTTCGTGGGCAGTGACTGGAGCAGGTTTCTCTGTCCCAGAGCTTTGCTTTGGGCTCCCAATCCTCCGTAGGGGGTGAGGGATCCAGAGCCCCTGGGTGAAGGTTCTGGAAGAGAAGTGCAGCCACGCTCCCAAAGTTGAGTATTTTCTGCTGTTATCAGGCCTTTACTCTCAGATCTGGATCACTCCCTGGGTCCCTGGATTGCTGTGTGGCTTTGGGGGAGCCCAGCCATGGCACAAGAGGCGATGGAGGCACAGAAATTCCACCTGGACACGAGGCAGAACTTCCCTGTGCAGTGACTGAGCCCTGGGCAGTCTCCTCACGGAGAATATTCCAGAACCACTGGACACAATCCTGTGCCCTGTGCTCTAGGATGAGCAGGGAGCTGGGACCAGGTGGATCCCACCTGGAATTCTGTGAACTTCCCCAGGGCTATCAGAATTCTAGCATTTCAGAGTGTCCTTTGTGGCACCGTGCTCTGCCTGAATTTAGAAGACAAGCAGCAGGCTCTGTGGCTACTCAAAAAAAAATATAATGCTCTTTTTTTTTTTCCCTTTTGTGTGTGAAAAATGAGTTACCCATTGAAAGAAGAGCCTGTTCCACACCACTACATGTGTTTCATGCATATTCACAAAGAAGCAGTTTTGAAAAATACACTGCTGTGCTCTTGCTGCTGGAGATAGAGGAGAGTATTACAAATTCCTTTTTTTCCCTCCTGCTTCACTTCTGCCGCCGTGTAAACACCGAGTGTTTGTTGTGCTGCTGGGATTAACTGGTGTTTGTTTAAGGTGGGAGAAGTGTTTTTAGAAAACAGATGGATTTGGACTGTTCGTTTCCCCCAGGAACTGGAGGAATGGAAGCTCATTTAGCATTGTTCTCTGTAATTTCTGCTGTTGGCTCTGAGGAGATGCTGAGAGTCTGCATTTACCTCTGTCCTCTCCACCTCCCCTGTCTCAGCTGCAACTCCTGCCTGCTGCACGCTGCTCACGAGGCTCTGGAGGATGGTAAACACTCTGGGAACATGCTCAGAGCTCAGACACATCAGCCAGCTTTGGGGGCATTTTTGATCTTTTATTCTGGGCTTTGGTGGGGGGAACAACAACACCTTGGTGGTTGTGCAGATAAATGCAGTGAAGGCACTGAGATAATGCCCAGATTGATGCCATAGGAAAAGGTCCATGGGGAAATTCCTAACTCAGAGCATGGCCAGAACACGAGGAAGGCTCTGGAGCAGGTGCTGAGCCGTGGGGATGCAGCAGGACTTGGCACCTCTGTGCTCAGCTGCCTCTGAATTCAGGCTCCAGGTGAGGCAGGCACTGCAGCTCCGAGCACAGAGCTCATTTTAAAGTTTAGTGCCCCAAACTCAGAGTCTGACTGACCTCAGGGCCTGAAGAAAAACCTTCAGAGCTCTGTTGCTGATGTGTGCCCACTGCCCTTTGGAGTATTTAGGTGCCCTTTGGCGTTTCCCAGAGGTAAATCCACATGTGAGATTGGGAACAAAAGGTCCTTTGTTAACTCATTTGCAGCAAAATATTGAAAATTTCCATGGTTCAAGGAAATATTCCTTTCCAATGGACTAGGAGGGGAAAGCCCCTGTTTGCTGTTCATTTTAATTATCAGGACACACAGAGAGTGATGCTGGGACAGCCAGTGACACGAGGAGCCCACAGATCTCAGCCCATCCTCTCCATTTCCAGTACAAACAATGAAGAAAGCAAAGAAATAAAATTTGGGCTTCAGCAGAGCACACTCCAAGTGTCTCCTCCTTTGTACTTTAGTTCTGCTCTGCCAAACGAAACAGCTCCTCCTCCAGCAGAGAGGGATTGAGGGATGCTGCACATCAGTTCTGGGGGAAAAGAGAGAGAAATCATTAACAGCAGAGAGTGGGAAAGTGCCCAGAACTGCATAACTTTTTCCAGCTTACAGATTAAAAAAAAAAAAACAAGAAAAAAACCAAGAAAAAAAACAGAGCTTTTTGGAGGTTGATGGGGTTTGGATTGTCCCTGGGGATTTCTTTGATGTATGATCTGACTGGGAGCAGGCAGGTACAGAGCAACACTGTAGATTTCGAGGGCAGTGGAGCATGGCCCAATAACTCATGAGAAGTTTAACCCTGGTGGGAGCTGGGAAGTTGCAGGAGGAGGATGTGCTGGGATCCCTGTGGTGTTGGAGCAGCCTGGAGCTGCTGAGCCCATCCTCCCTGTGGGGCTGGAAGGGCTCTGTGCCCTGCAGGGCTCTGCCCAGCCTTGCCCATGACCCAGACCTGCTGCCAGGAGTGCCCACCAGCCCTCCCTGTGCCATGGGGGTCGGGGAGCTGCTGCTGGTGGCCAGAGGAGGCAGAAATGCTGATTTAACTCATGTGTGGTACCTTGGCTGCCCCAGGATCCATTATCAGCAGGGCCATGCAAGGGCCCTTGGATTTTCCCTGCTTTTCCTGGGAGCAGGGGTTGGGAAGATTTGCTGCCATACTATTGATTGAAAAATTGTTTATCAAAATCAGCCAAGCTGAATTTATCACCTGGTCTGGGACGAGCGTGGCCACAAAAGCTTGAGGGTGTCAGTTTAGCTCAGCACTGCCCTGAGACTCAGGCCTAAAATTTTCAAGGAAACCTCCTGACTCCTGGATAATCTGGGATAATTTTTCTGTGTTATCAGCCAGAAGTGATCGGGAGGGAAGGGTTTGCCTGATTTGGGAGCTGATTTGTGGCTGCTCTGAGCAGCTCCCATCTCAACTGCAGGGAAGTTAAGAATGCATCATCACATCTGTTTAAACTCCGAGCTCTCTGAGGCACAGAAATATTTATGTTACATCTACATCCTGAGAGAGCAGGGAACAAGTCTTGACTGAGATTTCAGGGACTGTTCAGGAGATATGACTGAAAACCAGGTTCAAGGGAAATGTTGCCACAGGATTATAGGACAAGAAATTGAAGGGTTTAGAATTGATTGGATATTTTTTTTTATGAGAGCTTGCTAAGAAAATGGCACAAAAGAGTGAAAAATCCTGGCTTCATTGTGAAGAAAAGGAAAATGTATTTTAAGGTGCAATAAGTAGAGCATATTCAGACAATCCTGACTTTCTGATATGATCATGTCACACTGGAGTGCCAGCCAGCTGCATTTTAATATTGTGTGTGAGGGTATCAGAGCTGGTGAGAAGTTTAGAACATTTATATTTCTGTGATCAAACAAGAATCTATTCTTAGAAGCAGGAGGTGGAAGGAGCTTGTCCCTGCTTGGCTCAAGGACAGGACATTAGACAGATATAATTGTGTTCCTCTCATTTAGACATGACAGCAGTGCTGCTCTCATGCTGCTAAAAGAAACTTTTCTATTTAAATGAAAAAAATAAAACTTTTTTCCCCAAGATTTTTTTTTTCTTGGAGAAAAAATTATCCCAAATCTATCCTGATATTCAGCCAAGTTTCTCTCCCTTCTCTCCCACTTCAGCAGAGCAGGGGACTACAAAGCTCAGAGAGACACACTTTGATCACAAATACGAAGATGGTACATGACAGTAATTAAATTTTTCCTCTCAACTAATTTAATTTGTTAGCCAAAGAGGGGGAAAGGCTTTGTTGCAAATGGGAAGAGGCAGCTTCTTCCACCTGACTTTACTTGTACTTGACTAACTACTTCATTAGGCAAGTCCAGAGACACTTCATTAATTTCCAGGGCTGTAATCTGGAAAGCCAAGATTAGTAGAGAGCTGCTCTGCCAAACCCAGCCTAACTGCATTAATGCTTACTAAAGCTAAGCCTTAAGTCTGTTTTCACTCTGCCTCTGTCACGTTACAGATTAATTGAATGTATTAAGACAGCAAACGCAAAGAGAAGAGCTCACTCTGGGTTACGCCAGGAGGATGTGGTTTCCTGCTGGGACAAATCCCTCAGGAGGAGGTGATGTCTGCTAAAAAACCAGGCCACTGCTGATGGGGTGGTGCAGCTGGGCCTCAGGTTCTGGCCATTGCAACAAAGGAAACTCCATTCTCAGATGGCAGAGATCTTTTATTGAAGCAAAGAGAGCTCTTTGCCAAAGCACGCGGTGCTGCACGCACAGCATGGAGAGAGGCAGGGCAAAGCACAGCTGGAAGAACAGCACCCCTTCCTAAACATCTCTTCTAAACATCAGGAACTAACAGCAAGTGCAAGTTATTTTCCAAGTTTGTTTATCTTTCTTTCTGCCTGGGAAAATTATCTTTCTCACAGGCTCTGTCTTTGAGCTTGGTGCTGCAGGAGTCTCTCACAGACACAGAAATGTCTGAAAAATCCTTCATGAACAGAAATTCAGTATTCACAATGGGGCTCTGGGCAGAAGCCATTTTATGTTGTGTCCATGGTCAAGGTGTTTTTATGCCCTTGCATCCAAGTTCCCATCCCTGCAAGGGTTAAAGCTGTGTGGATGTGGCACTGGGGGACATGGACTTGATGATGCAGGTGGGTTTTGGAGGCCTCACCCTCTGGGTTATTTCCTTTTACCCCTCACTCCAACCCAAACTCCTGCAGGATGTGGTACCTCACTGATGTCACAGTGATGCCTTAGGGGTTTAACTTTTCTGTGTTGCCAGCCCTGCCCTGCCCAGTGTCACTCTGCAGTTCCCTGGAGCTCGTTCAGTGCTGTTCTCTCATGCTCACACACACACAACAAAGCCTCTCCANCACGTGAGAATGAACAACTCTATTTAAAACTGGGCAAATGTATTCAAGGCTGTACATAACATTTCTCCTCCTCAGCCATCAGCTCACTGGAACCTTAGCTCGTTTGCTTTATTTCAGATCCATTATTGCAAGCTGAGGAAATTGGTGCTGGCACAACCCCTCTCTGCAGTTACCTGTTGCTAAAACCCTTTTTATTTCAGTTTGTAACTGGTTTTTTCTCTGCCTTTATTGCATCTGCAAGGATCCACTGCAGCTGCCAATAAAGCCCTTGGTGGGCAGCGCTCAAAGGTCGTTTGCACAGAAGAGAAGGCTCTGCCCAAACAGGCTGTAAAATTAGGACAGAGGCATTGTTTTCTGAAACACACAGACATGAAATTTGATGGCAGCACTTCCAGCTTCATTAAGTTCTTTCCAGGGCCTGATAAAAAGTGGCATTCACGGGAAAGGCTTTTGGAGGAGAGGTTTTGTGGTTGGTTTCAGCGGGAGCAGTGCTAACACTGGGGTAGCAGGGGGCACAGCAAGAAGAAAATAACATTATTTCATGCAATGGGTGAGGCTCTTTAATGTGAGGCACGGGAAACAGAGAGCATTTTGCAGGATTTTTACATCTCACAGGCCTTGCCACATACTCACACATTCCAAACTTAAAGAGCTTTACAGATTTTTGATGTTCATTGATTTAGGCAAAGTTACAAAGGCCAGGAGAGGAAAAAATGAATCGCTGGGGATTGAGAGAGCTTCCATTATGTCCACGGTCATGCAAACCATAAACTCATGGAGAATCTGACAGGTTTTGAGGCCTCTCACCAGTGGGAGGGTGGCTTAAGTGCTTTACAAGATTGCTCTCAAAATTGTTATAAGATTATATGTGATAAAAGCAAATCTGGTGCCCCCAAAGACTGGGGGTAGTAAACATCATTATGTTTAGTGTTCTGCAGCTTCACAAAAGGATTTGTTGATTCCCACAGTGGTTACATTGATTTTATACCTTTCTGAGCACACAAAATAGCAATTAGTCAATGCTGTACATTGCATTTCTGACAGGTATAAAATTATAGTGCCAATTATTTTGCACAAGTTGATGAACAGCAGTAGAGGTTTCTGAACAGTCTCTAAGACAGTGCTGGCAGAGAAATCTGTCACTTCAGTGTCTGAAAGGTGTGACTGTAATTTCCAATAAAATTGAATAAAAATCTTTGTGATGTGTGGTGCTGTACAGTTTTTATTATAATGGTGGCCACTTCTTTGCTGACACATAATAACATTTGTTAAATCTTAACCACTTCAGAGTAATTTAACAGTGACTGAGGTCTCTCTGACTTTACCCTTCCCACAGGAATAACATCAAGTGTTCTGAGCTTCCTCTCTGAAGGAAATAAATCTTTATCACCTGACCACAGAAAATCTTTACCCACTCGTGGCACTTATTTCACTTTCAGGCAGCTGAAACTGAACGTTCTGCTCCAGGGCATGTGGAACTTCACACCTCCACAAAGGTGGGGTTTGCATCGAGCTTCAGTTTAGTTTTAATCTTTATTTAATTTGAATTATTTCATCTCTTTGTCCAACAAGCTCTGCCACTTGCTTGGCTTGCTGAAAGACAGCTCATGAGTTATGCTCCATCCTCTGAGGGAAGGTGGCATTTTCCAAGCAGGAATGCACTGCCTGGGAAGCTGCTGAACTCACACACCTCTCATTTGTAAGAGTTCCATCAGTGACAGCAGTTTTGGGAGCTGCCTGTGTCAGAGACAGCCCTCCAAGTCTGAGCAGGGTTTGACAGGAACACCGAGTCCTGCAGGGCTCAGCTCTGGCTCTGAGAGAAGCACGTGGATAACAGACACTTGTTAAATGTGATCTCCCAGAGAATGTGGGGAATTGCCTTCATTTCTCCCGAGGAAGTGAGGCACAGCTGGGTGTGATGGCAGAACAGCACTGGGAGAAGCTCCCGAGATCTTCCTGCTGCGGGGCTGTCCCAGTGGAGCTCACTGAGAACTCCCTGATGTGACCAGAGTGGGAAGGACAATCCTGCCCCAAGTGTGGGTGAGTTACCCAGAGGGGAGGAATGCAGGCAGTGTTCCTGTGTTCCTCATTGCTCAGGACCTCGATTGGTGCCCCCTGAATTCCTCTGTCCCTGGAATCCTCACCCTGGCAGCCACAGACCATCCTGCAGAAGGTGGGGCTGGATCTCACGTGGAGCTTGGGGCAATTCCCTCTTTTGAGTTCCAGGAGAGGAATGGAGCAGTTCCTGCCCTTTTCCCTGCCCAGCTTCCACGTGAAGGGCGTTCTGTGACTGCAGAAATAAACTGCCAAAAATATCTGCGGAAAGAATACAGAAGATCCCATTTTTGTGAATGGTTTCTCTCTGAGGCTGAGCTGGGTTTCACCACCTCGACTCTCAAAAGCAGAGAACTTCGTTGCCTTTAAAGTCTCCAATTTTGTTTCTGAGGCTTTGAGTGCCCCACAAATGGCATCGTTTCCTTTGTGCAAACCAATCCATTAGAGGCAGGATTTGGGATTGCTCCAGAGGGTTTCCCTGGTTGGAATTTCTTCCCACAGTGCCTAATTTTGACCAACTTCATTAGGTTATAACCAATGTGTGCTGAGGCTGAGGGAGAAGGGGTGTCTGATTTCTCATTCTCAGCTGTCACAGAGTTTGTGAAGGAGAATTTCCCTGGAACAGCAGAGATCCCAAGGAGCAGCAGATGGTATAGGTACATATTAAATTATTGGGTTTTTGCAAATATTAAAATGAATGCTACGTGTGTAAAGTTAGAAAACTTTGCTGCATTAATACAGTTTCTTTTATTTTTGCTATTAACAAAACTCAGAAATAGTAGNAATAAAGTTTCTTTTATTTCTGCTATTAACAAAACTCAGAAATAGTAGTGTGATATATATATACATTTCTTAGGCTATAGCTTGATATGCAGAATGCTTCTTTTGTTCATGTAGTTAACTCAGAAAATGATAATCAAGAAAATTCCCCACATTCTTGGGTTATCCTGTCGGGATGAAGGTAATGGTGGCAGACCTCAGAACCCCAAAGGAAGAGTTTATGAATCAGGATAACAAGGACGGGGTCACAATGAGATGTAACCTGCAGGATGGAACTCCAGGGGGTAATAAAATGTTGAATTGATCTGCAGAAGGGAATGGGGGCAGGTTGGGGGTGGGGGTTGAAACCGAGAGAGCACCTAAACTCAAAGGAATGTGTGAATCACGCACGGGGGTTTTATGAACATGCAACAAGACTTGTGCTTTTAAAGAGTGTTCCTTTGTTGGTAGGATGTGCTCCTGGCTGCATGCCCAGTGCCTGGCCATGTACTTTTTACTTTATTGATTTATCTCTTATTGTCTTTCATCAAACTTTTTTAAATTTCACCCAAAGGGTGAACCGCGTTTTGCACAAACACGGGGCAGGCAGGGCTTGCTAATCAAGGCGTCATTAACGCTAATGACCTTCAGGTACAGCAGTTTAACACCAGCCTCTGGAGGAGCTGAGAATGGGGAAAAATCCCTGCCTGGCCTCGCCAGATCCCATGGAACATCCCAACCCCAGCTGCTGCCCATTCCTGATTGTCCTCATGGGATGATTCCTCCCAGGGCTGGAGGCAGAGCCAGTTTAAGGCTCCCATTTCCTCCTCCCTTTTCCCCTTCTGGACTGGGATCTCTTTGCTGTTTTCCTCCTGCTGAGCACCTCAGCTTCTTCCAAAGGTAATTTCTTGGGGCTCAGGTTGTGTCAGCCCCCCCCGAGTTGCTGGGGTGAATTTATTTAACCCAAAGTGAACCACAACATTAAATTTCTGTTAAAACCCCCAAAATCCATTTTTGCAGCCCGAGGTTTGCATGCTTTGCCCCCCTGCCAGCAGCTCTGTGGTGTAGGGCACCCTCCAGGGAAAAGCAAAAGAGGTCCGAAAACCTTATTCTTTCATTGATGGAGTTTTAATAATTCAATAAAAAATTAATATATGGGAATTTGGGCCAAAAGTATAGAGGTTTCTGAAATTAAAGTTGTTTTGTAAATGTGTATAAAAACCTGAACTACACCCAGCCATTGCCTTCTGGTTAAAGGGAAAGTTTTTCCAAGGTTTTTTTGTGCCACTAAAAGTAAATTCTCTTCATTCCTTTCACCTTTACTCTGCTTAATTTCGGAACTGTATTTAGCAGCTTGCTGAGTTTGTTGAGTCTTCTTGAAATCATGATTTGATTGTTCCTTTTGCTTTGGGAGGGTTGGAATTTGTGGGAAGAAAACTGGAATGGTTGAATCGGGTCCTGTGGCTCAGTGAGGCTGTGCAAGGTGTGGTCGCTTTTAGGGTGGGCTAAATCTGACCCCATTTGTTTAGGTGGTCAGAAATTTGTTAAATATTGTCCTCCTAATCCCCTGTGGGGAGTCCAGAGCTGGGGCTTGCAGTCCCAATGGAATATTGGGGTGGGTGGGAAGGGAAGCAGACCCAGGAGGGTCTCTGACTCCAGCACCACATTCCCAGTGGGGAGGGTCCCGAGTTCCCTCCGGGCTGGGAAGTTCAGGAGAGGGATTTGTGGTGGGAATGTTTTCTGGCTTCCGTCAGAACTCTCTGCTTTTACTGCTTCAGGAGGAATCTCTTCCCTTCTGTTTGCTGGGTAGCAGCAGTTCAGTGTAAACAGCCTCTTCTTATTTTCTTAACAAAAACAATTTGAGGCACTTCCCAGAAGTTAGGGATCATGAATAATGAAAGATTTTATTTTTAATTTCCAGAACAAAATAAGAGTGTGAAATGGTTAGGCAAAACACTTGAATCCAATTAGGAAACAGCTCGGTGAAGAAGAAAACCTTGACACTTATTTTGAGTATTTGATTCCCTACAATATCAATTTAAATGGAAATTGTGCTTTGGAGAAGAATGCTTCCATCAGGGGCTAAAAACGTGTGGTTTATGCTCAGTGTTTTACAAGTGGATTATCTCGGACCTGGCTTTACTGCCAGTGGGCAGAATTCCACCTTAGCACTTAGAGCACAGGCAGTAAAACACTTGTGCATCTATTTCTCTGCAGATTGGTGATAGAATTGTGTGATTAAATAAGAAATTTTATTATTTCTTTTCCCGTGGTAGATTGCAATTGGTATATTTAGGTTTGATTTTGGCTATAAAATTTGTCGCCTGAGAATAAGTGGGATAAGAAGTTGCAGCTCGAATTGTTGTTGGCAGAACTGAAGTGCTGAGCTCTCAAATATTTAAAGACTGAAGGTCTCAGGGGGAGCCTTGAACTGTGTTTAGTGCCAGGTGATGAGGTGTGTTCATGGCTGTGGTTCATCATCTCAGAACTGGGCTCTGTCCAGCTTGACCCATCTGAAAAATTCAGTGTCCATTGTTCCTCGTGGCAGCTGCCTGAGATCCCTCTCAGGTGATTTTAGGTTCCAGCAACAGCCCTAAAACTGCTCCAGCTCCTGCCTGGAGATCAGAGCAACCCCCAGGTAATTTGTGTTGTGAAAAATGTCAGAGTGACTGCTAGGAGATGCTGTGAATAATCCCAGGAGCACGTGGTGTAGCTGGAGATGGAAGAAATGTCAAATAAAATGACACTGACTCTTATTCCCAGAATCTAACAAGGTTTTTTTAAAAGTATTTCAAGTGTTTGAATGCGTTTCAGGCGAGCTGTTGGTGCAGGAGTTGTGTCCCTTCAGATGCAGGTCTCTCATGCTTGGCTGTGCCTGCGTGTTCTGGGTTTGCCTGTCAGTGAGTTCATGCAAATCTTAAAGGTAAAAATGCTCCTGTAAGGCTACACTTCAAAATACTGTTTTAAAGCAGTGAAAGTGTGAGGTTTCAGTAGTTCATATTTCACGTTTCTCGTGTGATTTGAGTAGGCAATGCCATGGCAGGAAAGGGTGGGGACCTGGGAATCTCCTGACCATGGACATGCCCCATGGGCTCGGGCATTTGATTGAAAAATAGACTTAATTCTTCGTATTTTCTTCCTTTTTTTTCTTTTTTTTTTTTTTTTAAATCAGTGTGTTAAGCCTTGTTTTTCCTCGTATTTTCCTTCAGGACCCTGTGGTGTTGGGCAGAGGCACAGGTGGAGATAAGCAGGGGTTGGTTTGCAGCTGTTTCACAGCTCAGGCACTGCCCTGCAGGGATTTGTCCCTTCTTATTTCCAACGAGCATTTGTTATGCCTTGGATTGATGTGGCAGGCTTCTCTCCTTTCCCTTCACAAACTTCTCTGTCTTGGCATTTGGCAACTTGGCGCTTCAGCCTCGTTGTTCTGCTCTGTTCATATTTTTAAAATGCCTGCTGCACGTCCAGAAAATGAATTTGGAGGTGGAGGGCAGCGGTGTGGAACAGCCCCGTGTCAGAGGCAGATAAAATATCTCCCACTCACTGACAGCCTTAGATTTTTGTCACCCTGTTAATGCTGGTTCCATATCACTCAGGAGGAGAAACACTTTGCTTCTTGATTTATGGGCCCTGACAGGGAAGTGTCCAGGATGATTAATTACAGCCCTAAATGACAGTGCCCTCATTCACACCTCCCTGGCCCGGATGATTGAAATTAATAAATATATCTGTATGGGTGTGGAATTTGCCATCGCCTGTTCAAATATTTATACACTTGACGTGCTGGGAAGGGATTTAGTGGAGGCAAAGCCTTGTAATCAGTACTTTGCTACATTTAATAGCAGTTTGGAGGGAGGGAAAGAAGCAGAAGATTCTGGAACTGATTGGAAGGTTATGAATAATTTTTAGACAAAATGTTATGACATTTCTCTGGCAGTTTGAACCATCGCTTTCTGCAAGCACTCTGAGGATTTTGTCTTTATATTTGTCATTTATTCTTGAAAAATATTGGCTTTTAAAGTCTATAAATTACCTTGAGAACTGTATTTTTGGGGACTGCGTCTGGCACACTGGGACTCTCACAAAGCTCTGCCTTGCCAAGAGGAGAGCACAGCTACTGGAGCACGCAGAATTATCTGTTCCTTGTCTAAACAGCACCAGACACCTCCACTTACCCTTGTTTGGGTGACTCT
Organism: Erpornis zantholeuca; assembly: GCA_013400515.1. Lineage (NCBI taxonomy): Eukaryota > Metazoa > Chordata > Aves > Passeriformes > Timaliidae > Erpornis > Erpornis zantholeuca. The sequence goes on from VZTN01006051.1 coordinate 314,245, forward strand.
GATGAGATTCCCTCATCCCAATGAATTTGGACGTGAGCAGGCTCTCAGTGCATGAAGGAGGAACAGAATCATATTTTGGTGCCAGAGCTGGGGAGTTTGTAATGGCACTCAGGGGCTGTTCCAGGCTGGGAAGAAGTGCAGCCCTGTCTCAGGAGTGATGTCTGGCTCCATTTTTTTCCAGCTCCTCCAGGTTATTCTCAGAGCAGCTCTTGCCCACGCTGGGTAAAGATTCAGACTCCTGAAAATGTGCAGTTTGCACATAAAATTGTCTGTACTTCAGCAGTAACAGTGGGGTCAGTCAGATGATAGCCCTGCCATCCCCTTGATTGCTGGGAAGGTTCAATCAGCCTCTTTACCCTGGTGATGAAAATAATCCCATCAGAGCACGGAGCTCTGGGATGGAGCCTCCTCAGGGATGTAGCAGGTGCTAAATGGATCCCTTAACTACCTGAACTTGGAGAGTGAAGTTTGCTTCTTTACCAGCACTGGAACCTGTAGCTTAGATCTCTTTTGGGGCTGCTTCACTTGAAATCCCATCCCTGCATGGAACACCCAGAGCATGGCTGGTGTTGGCTGCCCTGAACCAAACTCCCAAGTTTTTCTGGGCTGTAAACCCCAGCTCTCAAAGCCTACATGGAAATGCCATTCCCTGTGTCCAGCCTGGGTTTCCAGCACTCACCTGAAACCTCTGCTTGTCCCAGTCCTGCCCTCAGGGAGAGGCAGCGCTGCCTTTTGGAGCTTGTTTAAACCAGAATATTTCTGTGGAGTTTATGGCCAGCTTTCCTTTCCTCTGTGCCTCAGCCCCCCGTGTGTGAAGTGCAGATAATTCTGCTGCCTTACCTTGTCAGTTTAATTAATGCTGTGGAGCTTCCAGATAGCGACAAAGAGCCGAGAAAAGCCCGAAGGAAATGAAAAATGCTTTCTGCGGAGCAGCGTTGGGACAGTCGGCAGGAGATAAGGCTCAGACACACACTGAAAGATGAGGCAACCCCAAAATATTAAATCCAGGCTCGTTTAGGAGGAAGGATTGAGCTCGGGGAGCAGACACACGTGGGGAAGGGCTGATGATGTAATTAAAGACCTGTAAATGAAGGGCATGCACCTGCAGGTGGGGCTGAGGATGGAAGAACAAAGCTGTGCCATGTCACTAATTTCTGTCATTACTGAGGGCCTTAAACAAGATGTTCTGGCTGTTTTTGCCCTGAGCTTGGACTAAAATCGCTAAAAGCACAAACACTTTTATTTAAAAAAAAATTAACCACGTAAACTTTAATTAGAAAAAATATTTCTGTATGAAACTCAATCTATTTTCTTACTATTTCTGTGTGGCTTCTAATAGGAGGATGTTTTATGGATTGCAGGGGCAGATGTTCTATGAGGGGAAAAAAAAGGTTTTTGGATTTAACCTTTAGAGAAAAAAAGCAATGTAGACAGGCATGAAACCTGGGGGTTTATTATTGGGTTTTCTTTTTATTCATGTGAGAATATCCCCTGATGTGCCTGAAAACCCACACGCTTCAGGATGAATTAATGTGGCTGTGGTTTTGTGACATCAGGGAAATGATGTCCAGTGCTCTGTGGCTTCCAGGAGGGTCCCAGCAGCTGGGAGGGGATGGGATGGGATTGGAGATGGGATGGGATTGGAGATGGGATGGGATTGGAGATGGGATTGGAGATGAGATGGGATTGGAGATGGGATGGGATTGGAGATGGGATGGGATTGGAGATGGGATGGGATGGGATTGGAGATGGGATGGGATTGGAGATGGGATTGGAGATGAGATGGGATTGGGGATGGGATGGGAGATGGGATGGGATGGGAGATGGGATGGGATTGGAGATGGGATGGGATTGGAGATGGGATGGGATGGGAGATGGGATGGGATGGGATGGGAGATGGGATGGGATTGGAGATGAGATGGGATGGGATTGGAGATGAGATGGGATGAGTGGCTACCACATGAGTTAATTCCTTCCTTTCATTGGCTGCTGGAGCTTCCAGCAGCAGCTGACAGCTTCATTGAGCTGAAGGGGAGGGGGAATTGCAGCATGATTAGGTACAGGTGGTCTGAGGGTAGAACCCAGCATTTAAATTCATGTAAGGAGGCCTTGGTGTGGTGAAATTCACACCCAGAGCAGTTGTTGTCCTTCATCTGCCTGCTGGAGGGCTCCCCAAAGCACAGGGCTCCTCCTGGAGGGGAAGAATTCCTGAGATTAATTGCAAATTCCATTCACATCGTTCCCCAAATGATTTTTAATTTTCCTTGAATGACAAGCAATTATGGCCTTTTTTTTTTCTTTCAAGGGCTGCATCGGGAGATAAAATGTCTCTCAGACTCTTTCAGGTATGTCGTTACACTGTGCTCATAATTGAGGGCTACAGGAATAAGTGTGAAGTCTAATTGTGAGTAAAGAATGAAATGAAAGATTCTGTTAAGCATCGGAGCTGCTGTTGAATTATGCAGGTTTAAATAGTGTGTGGCACTTTCCCTGGAGAACTTGGGAAAATAATATGGGATAGACTGTTAAGTGCTGAGGAATGGAGTGAGTCTGCGTGGACTGTGAGTTTGTGGAGTGAGTGAACACTCGCTCTGTTTACATTTGTCTTAGGGGTCTTGGAAAATACAAAATTTGAATAAAATCTCTTCCCGAATCTCCTGTTTGTTCTGGGAGCTTTCCTGCTGCTCTTGCCTGCCCCAGCTTTAATTCCAAGCAGAGGCTGGCTCAGCATCGTGTGTGCTGATGCCAGAATGGTTTTTTGCTTTTTATTTTATACCCCTCTCACACACTCTTTTATATAGTTTTATGTATTCTCAGTGCTTTTAGCCCCACACTTGTAACTTCCCAAGTCTGATAACTTAACTGAACCCCACTCTGCTGTTAAACCAAGAAACCAAACAGTTTAAAAGCCCCAGACACCAAAATCCTCTCCAAAACATATTTTTGTAAACTAAAATAAGCCCATAAAAAAAAATTCTTAAAACAAAAAGTTCATTCAAATCTCTCATTGGGGAATTGAGGTGCCCAGAGCAGCTGTGGCTGCCCCTGGATCCCTGGCAGTGCCCAAGGCCAGGCTGGACACTGGGGCTGGGAGCAGCCTGGGACAGTGGGAGGTGTCCCTGCCATGGATTTAAGGTCCCTTCCAACCCAAGCAATGTATGATTTTAAATAGAATTTCTTGCTTTTCCTGTCAGTGCTTTCATGTGTTTGACAAACAGCTCAGCACCCTAATTCTTATTTTTACAGTTCACTGCTGTTTGATATTGACAGTATCCATCTCTACCTCCCTCTATACTGAACCTTTCATTGATTTATTGTGATGGTTCTTTAAACCCCTCGTGAAAGAAGAACTACTCTTTTGGCATTTAGCACACCTTTTAATTATAAATGAAAGAATAGAAAATACCTCAGAAGCAAAAAAAAAAAAAAAAAATCCAACCAAAATACCCAAACAAAACCTGTAGTTATATCTTTTACAAGAGAAAAAGTAATTGGAAAAAAAGGGAAGAGTCTGTAGGATCATAAAGGAGCTTCCTCTGACTTGTTTATTCCCTTCTGTGCCTGATGTGATGTGCCAGTGAGGCTGAACTCGGCATTTTATGGATCTCCTCCCCTGGATTGTCTGAGACACATGTCCATAAAACCCTGCTGTGCTACAGGAGGCTGAGCAACAGCACTCCTGTTGTTGTGGAACTTTTTAATTCCCTGGTTCCTCTGTACTAACCAGCATCACCTGTGGTTTGTGCCTTTGGAGGGAGGTGGGGATTGGAGCCAGGCCCTTCCAGGGCTGGAACTGAGCCAGGGATCATAGAATATGGAATATCCTGAGCTGGAAGGGACCCAATGGAATCGTGGAAGAAGCAGCTGAAGAGGTCAATACTTATGCCAAGAGCTGCATAAAAGTAATACCAACAATAACTGCCCATTTTTTAGCCCTGAACTGATAAGCAGGGAGCTGGCAACCAAGTGCAATTGGAAATTCAGCTTGCCCATAGTTACAAAGTACAGCTCAGTGCTGCTCACGTTGCTCAGATGAGCTTTGCTGCTGGAGAGATGAGGCTCTCACCCACCGAGACAACATCTGAGCCCTTTTAATTGTCCTTTTGGAAACAAATTTCCTCCTTGTTACTCACCAGTACTCCCAGTTATCCTATGTGAATCCCTCAATGGAAGGGAATTCTGGTTCAGTGTGTGATGTCTGCTGTTAGATTAGCACCTGCTCTCTCTTCAGGGAAATCACAGGGAGTTTATCTCTGGTGATTTGATATGTTCCTGCAAAATCTGCACATTAGGAGAGAGAAAAGGGCCCTGCTATAACTGCTTAACAGGTGCCTCATGAAATAATTGCTAGAACTTCTCTTTTTCCATCAGGAAATTGCTCTCAAGGAAGTTATCAGTGAGGCAAACTGCTCCTGCTGCTTCCACAGGCAGAGGGGCCTGAGCATCTCCCAGGAGTTCTGGCTGAAGAGAGCAGTGGGGAGGGGTGTGCTGGGCCTGCAGGAGGAATTGGAGCAGAAATGATGGAGAATGTAAGGATTGGAGCCTTCCAGGTGGGAATGGATCCCTCCAGGTGGAGGTGGTGGGGATGTGATGGGAGAGGGAGTGCAGGGATGAGTGAGCTGAGCAGTGCAGGAGGGATCCATGGGGAATTTCAGGGATGTCCCATCACCAGGTCCTTGGCTGAAATCCTGCCCAGCTCTGGGAGCAGTTTGGTGAGAAATGTGCCCCACTCTGGTGCTGAGATGCTGCATTCCACAGCCTGGCCCAAGCTGGCACTGAGCAAAGCAATTAAAAAGGATGTGAGTGAGGACCTGTCCCCTGGAGCTGTGGGATGGGCTCAGAGAAGGACCAGCCAGAACCTCTGCCAGCTGAGCTTTTCCCTCCTGCTGAACAGATATTATCCCATGAACAGCCTGGGGTTGAGCACTCCTAGGTGTTGGTGGTGCCTTTATTAGGATTTTGGCTTTGTTACAACTCTGCCTTTCTGCAGAGGTGAAAAGGGCAAATAATCCCCACAAAGTTGTGCTTAAATATTTGATCTCTGCTGTTTCTGACTGCACAGGGTCACTCTGTCAGACATGAGATTCTCCAGAATTTCCTCATCTCGAAGTTGGAGTCAAACTGAAATTTAGAAACTTGTGTTGTTGCTTTGGATGAGTTTATCTCTCCTAAGAGTTTCCTCCAGGTCTCCTCAGTTTCCTCCAAGACGTTTCCCTACCCCTGTGGTTGGGAGGTGAAGCTCAGCACTGTTTCCAGATGGTTTGGGACTCATTCACTGAGATAAATGAGTTCCTGTAAAAATCACCCTAGTAAAATGAGTCATGCCTGGGAGGTCCACAAAAATCTTTATAGACACACGAAGTAATTAATTAGAAATAGTCCATTACTGGGGAATTGGCTTAGGATTTGGTTTTTAATTTAGTATTAAATTGCTTAGGGACTATTTTCTTTTACATTTTCCTTGTATCCTCAGCTTGCTCCAGAGTGTTTGGTACTCTGCTCTCTGGCACTGGAGGGCAGTCCCAAGCCTTGGACTCCCAGTATGGGAACAAATGGGATCCTTCCTTCTGGAATTGCTCTGGGCCTTCATCCTTCCTGCACCAGGGCTCCTTGAATAGCTCAGTGTAGTACAAAGGGAGAGCTGTGGATGCTCCAAGGTCTTTCTAGAGCTTGCAAAAGACAAAGCTCGATTTTTGAACAAAAAGGGGATGGTTTTCCTGAAAATTAGCTGGGATAGCAGGGCATCCCTGAGGTTTCAGGCTGTGCTGGTCCAAAGAAAGTGTGACTTGGTAGAGTTTCCCTGCAGTTAAATCAATGTATAATTAAGATGACCCCTGTTCTCATTAATTATCTCTGCTTTGGGTTGTTACTGGGGAAGGACTCACAGGGACCTGGCTGATCAGTCAGTTCAAATCACCTTCTGGCATGAGAGAAGTTCCATTGTGTGAGGCCCAGGCAGTGCTTTTCTGGGCTGGCTCATGTGGCACATGCAGTTCATCCCAAGATTTCCCTTTGGAAACACCTGCTGGAAGCTGCCAGGGGTGCTGAGGGGGCTTTGGAAGTGATTATGCAACACCAGAGCTTAAGGAATTATTCTCCTTAATTTTTCCCCTCCATATTGTGAATTATTGTCATTAAATGGATTGATGTTTTCCTGGAACAGGTGATGAATGTGGCTGGGATTTAACTGTAGATTTTAATGCAGTTGTAGAATCACACAAAGGTTTGGGTTGGGAGGGACCGAAGAGTTCCCCTAATTCCATCCCCCAATAAACAGAGTTATTGTGTTCTGGCTTTTATGACAAACCACTCCCAGCCTCCCTGGGGAGGACTAGCAAGGTGATAGCAGTGGTTTTACTGTGTCTGTTATATTTCCTGATATAAAACTTATAAAAAAACGCCAAAATCTCCTGCACAGCTGTGACCTGGGGCTGCTGGCTCGTGATTCCTCAGCCTGGTGAGTGCCTGTGCTCTGCCTGCGGCTGGGACTGCTTAGGCTGAGTTTAACTGATCACAGCCCAGCTCGAGGGCAGCACAACTGAGCAGTTTTCCTGTTATAAATGTTGATTTTTAATTCCTGGAGAACTCACAAAGGGCATCTCAGCATCCAGAGTTCTGGGTGATTCACTCTGTGAGTGATAAGCAGATGTTCAGTGGAGGTGAGGATTAACTGAGTACGTGGGAAATCCCTGACTCAGGAGTACTGATGGGATTCCTCAGGAGAAAAAGGATCATGGAATGATCACACACCCTGGGGCAATTCCAGCTCTGAAATCTGGAGTAGCCTGTTGCAGGTTAAATCGAAAGTGCTTTTCTTGGCCAGTCTTTATTAGCAGGTTGATGTGATGCTTCTCAATTCCCAAACGCCAGAAGAAGCTAAGCCCAAATCATAATTACGAGCAGAGTTTGTACATAACTGCTATTGGCAGGGCTGGAGTTGGCAGAGCAGTTTTGAATTCAGATGTTTTATTTAGTATAAAAATTATGTCTAAACCAGCAGCAAAGCCACAAGCAGAACAATCCAGCATTGCTAGGGAATCCTAGTTCTAGCAAAAGACTAAACCCTGGGAGGAGGCAGACACAGCTCTGGGTATGTGTAGACAAATTCTTCTCTTCTGCCATTGGGAGCCAATTGCTGATTATTGGGGGTGTTGCTATTTCTGTCCCACTGTTCCATCATTAGTTAACTGACAGAAAATTGCCTGCCCTGTCTTCATCTTTTCACACTTTTAAATGCTTGGATGAAGCTGATTCCAACCCTTTTTATCTCAGCTTTTCCTTCAGTTCTTGAGAAAGACTAAACCTCAGACACTGCTTTGAGCCAGCAGCTTCCTCCTAAGTTGCAGTTCTGGATGGGGATAGAATTAACAGGAACAATCTACCAAAGAGGCAAATCCAAAATTCAGCATTATTTCCGTGCCCTGGATTTCTATTTGGTACATGATGTAATTTAGAGTGCAGCTCATTTAAACTGTAGAATACCACTGGGAGCTGCTTAACACTTGACTGGGTTCTGAGATCAGCTGGAGGAGTAAAATGGAACAAACAGTGGCATTTTGGGTCAGGAGAGCAGCACGGTGACGTCGACTGTGCTGCTCAAGGATACAGAACTCCAGCATTAATAGTACAGAACAGGCAGCTCTAGGAATAAATCCCTTTTTGCTGCTGAGTTCAGTGGCTCCTCAGCCTGAGCAGGTTAGCTCAGTAAAGGTGCTCTGCAGTGCTGGGAATGATTCCCTTTGGAGTGCAGTCCATTTACTGGGAGCACTGGGCAGGGCCAGGCTGGGCTGCAGGCACAGGACACGTTACCCTGCTGCTCCCAGAATGAATCCAAATTGCACAGGAGCCCATTACTGCAATGGAGCCAATCCATGGATCTGTCAGCCCCGGCAGGAACAGCACAAAGTGCCTCGTTCCTCGTTCTGCTTCACGCTCCTCTGAGCAATGGAGATGGGCTGGATTTGCACTCATTGCTGGGACATTGATACAAGCTGCTAAAACTTCTTCTCTGGGTTTTGTTAAAGGAGTCACAGCACGTGCTGGGAGGGGTTTGTGTGGGGGGATCTCTTAATGAATCATTTCTGAAAAATCCATGGACAGAGAGGTCATGCCACGAGGTGGAGATGGAGCTGAGAGTTCTCCTGACACCTCAGGTTTGAACTTTTCTGTGTTCCCAACCCTGCCCTGCCCAGTGTCGCTCTGCAGTTCCCTGGAGCTCGTTCACTGCTGTTCTCTCATGCTCACACACACACAACAAAGCCTCTCCAGCTCTCCAAGGACACCCAGCCCCTCCTAGGCCCAACAAGAACTGCAAACCACAATCTTGGGGACAGGAGGGCAAGCTTGGGCAAATTCCATCCTTGCCTGGCTCCTGCTTGGGGAATTGATGCTGAGATCCAAGTGGGAAGAACTCGGGAGCTGTCCTTGTCCATGTTGGGATGCACTGAGACAGGACCACCAGGTTTTCACAGGGGTCCAAAGGCAGCTTTGGGGTTTGGGTTCTGAGGCTGCTGCAACATCCCAATAATGAGGTTTGCTTTGCTCTTCTCCCAAGTCCTTCGGGCTCAGTCTTCTCCCCATTGTGTCCCCAGTGCTTTTCCTCCTCCTGCTCTGAGCACCTCATGCTCTTCTCCCAAAACCCAGGGCACAACTTTTCCCATGCTGCTTGTCTCAGGGATTGGAATTCCTCTTGTTATTTAATGACCTTTCTACCAATCAGGCTCATCTTTGGTAAGGTTTAGAGCATTCAGAGCAGATCAGGGCCATAGGTAGGTGGCATACACTGGTGGGAAATGTGGGCTGAAACACCAAACATCCTCCCAAACATAACCTTTGAACTCCTTGTGCTAAAGGATTCCTGCCACGATGTTCTGCACAAGCTGCTGGTGCTGGGGCACTGCAAGGCCCTTCTGGAAGGGTTAGTCAGGGAAGAGCCAAAGTGCACGAAAATGTTTTGGAAAGAGTGTTGCAAAACACAGCAATCTGATTTATGAGTCAGCGGAAATGGAAGTGATAGGCCATATTTTCACTGATAAATATCATAACTGTCAGAGAACAAAATTGTCTTTTGATTGTAGCAATATGCATTGAAATCACTGGTAGGGAAGTTAATCTCCTCAAGGTTATGAAGTATTTTTTTGGCTGAGGATACACTTCTAAAATTGTGGTTTTGTTTTTGTTTTCCTTCCTCCCATCTACATTATTTAAGAGTGAAATGAAAGGACAGGGACCCAGGTGCCCTGCAGAGGTGTGTGTTCCTCCAGGAGGAGCAGGAGAGGGGGCAGGCTGGATAATGACTCCTCTGCCTGTTCCCTGCAAGTCCTTGGATCTGGGGGCTGGTTTATATCCTGTTAACTCCACGCTGGAGAACGAGGAGAGCAAACCATGGGGTGGTTGGTGCTGAGCAGACTGATCCCTGAGGCTTTTCCTGCAGGATTCCTTCTTTAAAAGCCTCGGGGATGTGGCACTTGGGGGATGTGGTCAGTGGTGGGATTGGCAGTGCTGGGGATGGTTGGAACTTGATGGCCTTGATACTGTGCTGGGGAGGTTATTTTAAATAAAAGTATCTTCTCTAGGTACTTCTATGCTTAGTTTGTTACCCCTGAGTTGCCTCTTAACCAGCTGAAATTAAAGACAATTTCAATCCCAAGAAATTCAAGTCCACCTGGCCTTGGAGGGCTTTTCCAGCCTCTGTGGTCATTCCATGGCCAGGAACAGTTCCCTTTTGGATGGTGGGGGGAGTCCTGCAGCCCCTGGATTTCCAGGGCTTGTTTTTGGAGGCCAGGGCAGAGCTGAGGATGCCCCAGGCCACACCAGAGGGACAACCACAGGATTTGTCCCCTGCCAGCCTCTGCTGCTGCCTGCCCTGGCTTGGGGCACAGGGAAAGGTCCCAAAATTCCCTCTGTGCATCACTGGCCCAGTCAGCACTGGCTGATTGATATTCAGAGTGGAGATTGGATCCCCAAGTACCTTCAGGAGTGTTGCAGGGAGGCAGCTGGGCTGATGGGGAGATTATTCTGTGATATCAGTGCATGATGGAGCTAATGAATTAGATCCAACCACCTACGGTTAAATCTGTTGGCTGTGTACAAAAATGAACAGGAAAATGAGGTTTTTATTAAAAATATCACAACAATTTTTTTTCCCTTCAGCCAGAATATGCAGCACATCAATACATCACCCATGCAGTTGTAAGGGCAAGGCTGTTACACCACAGACATTTCATCTGAATAACAAAGTTAATATTGAAATATTATTTTTACCAATGACAGGGTGTTTTCAAACAGTCCATTGGTATCAAATCATATGAACAATATCCAATCCAGCTCCATTTTTCACCTTTTCAGGCAGGTGTGGAGTTGTCAGCCTTCCCTTCAGGTGCCATCTCTCCTCCCCAGCCAGGGCTGGGCCCTCAGGTCCCCTCTCCTCCTGCATCCCCATTTGTTGGGTGTGGAAAACGAGGTTCACTCTGTTGGTAAAATTGAAAATGTTTAATAAAAGGACAACAGGAGACAGAAATAAAGCAAAGGGTTAATGTGGGCAGGTGCCTGCAGGAGCACACCTTAACTCAGAATACAGTTCTTTAAATACAAGAGTATATTGCATATTCATGGCTTCTCATGCATGATTCAAACATTCCTTTTTGGTACTTTTTGGGTTTCAGGTTCCCCCCATCCTGCCACTGTTTCATTTTGCAGCTCTGTTTAAAATCTGACAATCTGCTGTGGTCCAGTTCTGCTGACCACATCCTCTGCTTATCCTGTGCTCCACTTCCTGATCAATAAATTCTTCCTTCCAGGGTCTGAATCCTGCCACTGTTATATTCATCCAGACAATCCAGGAATGTGGGGAATTTCCTGGCTTATCTTTGCTATTCTCTGAGTTAGTTACATGAAGAAAAAGGAGCATTCTGCATATCATGCTGTAATCTTAAGATGCATATCCCACTGCTGTTTCTGAGAAACTACACTTGTGCAGTGAAGTTTTTCTAATATCACACACATATGGCATCCACTTTAATATTTGCAAAAAGCCACTATTAAAATATGTATTTGTAACATTGGGTGTCAGGAATGCAGGGGATCCTGGCAGTGCCATTAAACCCCTCACTCTCTGCTGGGTAGCAGAAGTGAGAAATTCAATGTTCTAAGAGCCACTGAGGCCTTAGTGTGTTCGTGGTGGGGCAGGGAAGCTGTCAGGGGGGCAGGAACCAGGCTTGGTCAGATGCAGGGGAGCTGGAATGTTCATGGGAAGCAGAATTCACACATCTGGGTGAAGCTGGAGGATGCAAGCAGGGTTGGCTGGGATGAGATTGTGTCCAATAATCACTCACAGTTACATTCTCATTCCTGAAACACCCACTGGGAACGAGGACAGTGATGCTGCAGGGCTGGGAACACAGCACAGAGGACACCCAGCAATCCCAAATGGATTTCAGAGGTTGACATCAGAGCTTGAGCTCTCACCCTGGCCATACCAGGAATGTTTCCTTTGGAATCAGCAGTGTTGGAGGAACTGAAGGTTGAGAGAGCAAAGCAAGAAATTTTTTTTGTAAGAGGGAATGCAGGGTGAAAGAATCCTTCTGTTACAGCATCTCAGCAAAATTCTGCTTGCTTAAAGGATATTTTGCTGGAATAATCACTGTGGGTTCCTGGTTTTTAGCAGGTGTGTATATATATTTGTTTTCCTCAGCCTCAGTGACAGAACAGTGACCCAAAACATCTGGATGCAAACAATTGTTTTCCTAAACAGTTCTCCTGTGAGCTTTTAAGGTGTCATCAGACCCATTTGTGTTGTACTTTATAAACAAACAGCTGTGTGGGACTCTTGGGTTTCTGTGTTTCATTCTACTATGAGGAGAAAAAGAATTATTTTGCTGCCAAGGGCTTATTTCCTGGGCAGATTTTATATTAATGTGACAATACCCACAGACATGCACTGTCAGCTCACCACTGGCTCTTTCCAGTGCCTTTAGCAACTGTGTTCAAGGGGGGTGTTGGAGGAGGCTTGACTGCTTGTCCCATACTGTGCTGGGGAGCTTATTTTTAATTGCAATAATTTATGTGTATGCTTAGTTTGTTTATCACTCTGTGTTTTAGGAGACTGTTACCCCCGAGTTTCCTCTTAACCAGCTCAACTTGGAGAAGTCCTGTGTTCACCCCAGCCAGGTGGGAATTCTCCTGTCTCATGTTTTCCTCCTCAGAAAGGTCTCCTGACAGCTTTCCCAGCTCTCCATCCCCGCGTGGTTGCACGGAGGTGACAAGTGGCCTTTTCCTGGAGGCTGGGGACAGCAGCAGGACCTGTCCCTCTGACGAGCTGTCCTCTCCCCAAAGAGGCCTTTTCATCCCTGCCCAGTGCAAGGTGCAGATGGAAAGAGCCTCAGGAAGGTTCTTTGTTCCACCCCAGCAGTGCAGTTTGTTTGGTGGGATGGTTCTTTACCACTGAACAGCAGCAGCAAACGTTCCTCTCTAATTAACCTGGCTACCAGATTTGCCTTTATCTCCCCCCCTGTGGGTGCTGAGACCCCCAGCTCCTCTGTGCCAGGGAGAGGTGTGCAAGTGGGGATGCAAAACAGCCACAGAAAGCTCTGACTCATTAAAACTCCAGCAGAGGCCTTGGTGGAACAAGCTCTTGATCAGATACAATCTGTTCTCCAGATCAGTCTAATATCCCTGGATGGCAGCTTTTTCTTAACTCTCTTTTGGTTTTTTTTTTCCCTCTCTTCTTTTATCAGGCAGTATTCTCATAAATTTTCTCCTTTCTCCCCTGCAGCACCTTAAACATGGAGAGGTTTTGTTACAGGGATGATCTTAAATATGGAGCTGGGGGAGCAGCACTGCCAGAGGAGGAATTTTAACTCATCCTAGAGCTCTGTCCCTGCTGCCTCTCGTGGATGCACTGACTGGATATCCTGGAGATGCAAGACCTTTCCACCTCCCAGAGGTCTCCAGACCTTTGCTTTGCACCTGTGCAGCTTTACCACATCCAGCTGAAGTTCACAGCCTCAAAAGCAGGCTGTGATTTTGCCCAGTATTTGAATTTTTCCCAATATCCCTGCCTGTGGTGGTGGTCTATCAAACTGCTCCTGCCCCAAAGGTCCTGGAGCATCCCGAGGGAACATGGACAAGGCAAGTGTGTGGCTGCCATGGAAACAGCCTGAAATTAGGAAATCAATTAAAGCTGAAAAAACTGCTATCACTTTAGGAGACTAAACGCTTTTTTTGTATCTTTTCACTCTCTGTAGCTCCTCCATTCTGACTTGCAGGTAATTGAAGTTTTAATTTGTTACTGCTCCTCAGGTTAATGAAAGGAGGTCTAAATGAGCTGAATTCCCCCGTGTCCCCCACGGTGAGTGTGTGCAGCTCTGAGAGCTCCAGCTGCTCTGGGAGAAGCTGTTCTCGCACAATCTTCTGCCTGTGTGCCTGAATTCCTGGAAAATTCAGCATTGAGTGCTGAGTTTGGAAATGAACCTGGGAAAAAGGCTCATTATGGGGCAGGGAAAGGGCATCCATGACCTGTTCACAGCTCGGTCAGTCTGCAGAGCAATTTGGGATAAAAAAGGAATTGCCTGCTTCTGCTGATTTAAGGAAAGGAGGACGTGCCCAGCAGTGGCAGCAATTGGCTGCAAGCAGGCAGGGATTGCTTTGTGACCTGTCTGGATGTGGAGTGTTATAAGTCCATATTATATTATTGGCTTTTTGCAAACATTAAAATGATTTACATGTTAGAATGTAATGTTAGAAAGCTTTGCTGCGTGAATATAATTCCTTAGAAATAGTAGTGGGATATGTATCTTCCTTAGGATCATAGCATGATGTGTAGAATGCTTCTTGTAGAATAGCAAAGATAATCAAGGCAATTCCCCATCCAAATTGCTTGAAGGGCAGGTCCAGCTGTAACTGTGGCATTCAAATCTCAGCCAAAAGTTTCTCCTCTTTGGCTTCTTTATTTGACATTCAGAATGGGATTCTCACCTGTCCAGGGAGATCAATTTCCAGTGGAAATCAATAGGACTTTTACACTCCTAATGACTGAAACCCCCTCAGAAATCCCCTCTTTAGGGCTCTAAATGACTCTTTAAATCACAATTATCAGAAGTGGCTGTGGCTGGGTTTTACAGCTCCTCACTTCTACCTGGGCTTTCTAACTCTGCTCCCTTAGAGGTGAGGAGGGTGCTGGGAGCTGTGCTCAGGGCAGACCCTGAGGGGTTTCAATTGCAATTTTAAAACACTTGATAAAAACCTAGAGCGTAGAGAAGAAGCTTTGTGTTATTCCCCCGTCCCTCTTTGTCAAGTTCTCAATTCCCTGATGATCTCCAGGATCTAAATAAATCAGCATGTTTGCCTGCCTTGCCCAAAGTCTAATTAAATATGGAGATTGCAGATATGCTTGAACTGAACAATGAATACTTGATCTATTTTCATTGAGATCTGGGGTTATAATGAAATTATTTATTACTTCCAAATTAGAAGCATTAGAAAAAGTCACAGTGTTTGTGCTTGCTACAAACTGCTTGTATTTGCATCTCATTTTTTTTATGCCAACACCTTCCCCCTCTGGTCAGGGACTGCTCTGAGACAATGACATTGCCCCTTTTTCACTGAACCTCTTTTTCAGAGAGAGCAGTGCCTCAGGGGGAGGCTGAGCTTTAATCTCTCACATTTCTGGTTCCAGTAGCTGAACTCAGTCTGAGGCTTGAAATGCCAAACTAAAAATAACATTTGGGGCTGCCACAGCTCTTCTTTTGCCTAAAGTTTTAACTGTGATTGACTTCCATAAACTTAATTTAACATCAGTATTTAGTATGGTATTTTTTCAGGAGTGTTTTTCAATTGTTCCATAGGTGTGGAAAAAGTGTGGGAGCCATAAATGAGGTTCTTCCCCCCCTCACAAAGTTGCTGAGGTGGTTATGGTGAAGTGATAAACTTGGTCATAAATCAGGATTTATCCCCATGGTGATGAGATCATCAGGGCAGAGAGTGGAACCAGAGGTTCTTTAGGGTCCCTTCCATCCCAAGCCATTCTCTGATGGTAAGAAGAGCAGGAGGAGTCCCTTCCTTGGAGTTCTTCCCATTATTCTGAGGCTTTTTCCCCTCAAAATGAGACCTTGTATGAACTAAATATCAGAATTACCAGCATTAGCAAGGACTCTGCAGTCAGTTCTGTCCTGACTTCCATGTGTTATTTGCAATATTTACTGGATAGATGACAAACGAAATTAAGAAAAAGACCTGTTTAATTTAATCAAAACCCATATGAGTTGTGGAATATATTAGTGAAAAACAACCCTTGTCATCTTTGCTTTGGGTTTCCCATGATCTGGCAAAAAAATAATGTGTAATGTAAATGTTTATACCTTGGTGTGTCTCGTTAAGCCATTTAAAGTTAAGTAATGTTTGCCTGTTTCAAAACTTTAATTAGCATTTAACAAGAAAGCGCCAGTCTAGCCAATTAGAGATTTAAGCAATAACACACACTCACTTCCATTTTCTAGCAATTAATTGATAACTAGTTTACTGCGGGCTAATAATTAAATGAGAAAACATTCCGAGCAAATTGAAAGCATTGATGCAAATGAGTTCTGCATTTCTTCTTTTCAAACTCACTGACCACGGTATCTAATCTGCCGTGAACAGAGGAAGGCTGAATTATCCCAAACACTCACTGGGCTGCCTCTCCAGCCCTTAAAGAGACACCAGGCTCTTTGTGGGAGCTTTAATTGCTCTGCTGAGGGAGTCTTGGAGCAGAGCTGGGCTTGGGAATGTGGTGTAGAGGGAAGGGCTGGCTGGGCTCTGGGAAATGAGCTCCTCTCCCTGTGCTCGGGGTCAGGGCAGGGCACTGACACTGTGGTGCTGCTGGGGCTCTGCTCCCACCGGGGTCATTCCCAAGGGAAACTCTCAGCTGTGCCTCTGATGCCAGGATGGTTTTGTGTGTTTTCTTTTACACACTCTTTTATATTTTGATGTACTCTCAGTGCTTTTAGCCCCACACTTGTCACTCCCCAAGGCTGAGAACTCAGCTCAGCCCCACGGCACCGTTAAACCAGGAGAGCAAACATCCTGGGAGCCCCAGACACCAAGGGCCTCTCCAGAACACATTTGGGAACCTCAGCCAGGCCCAGCCAGGGGGAAGGTTCCTCACAACGAGGGCTTCACTCCAGCCTCTCCCTGGGGGATCTCTGATAAATATGTTATTTTTGCAAGGCTATAATTGTGTGTATTTCAGTGTGAGGTGTACATGCATTTTTGGGCATTCCACCTGGACCAAGTGCTGCACCCAAGGATCCAGAAATAAATCCCAAGGTAAAAACCCCTTTTTCCCATAAACCATGCTTTGGTTTTAATTTTCAGACCAGGGAAAGGCAACACCTCAATCCAAGTGATTGGGCTGGGCTGGCTGGGCTCTGGCTCTGGGGAATGAGCTCCTCTCCCTGTGCTTGGGGTCAGGGCAGGGCACAGACCTGGTGCCATGGTTTTGCTGGGGCTCTGCACTCCCCTGTCCCACCGGGGCCATTCCCAAGGCAGAGTCTCAGCCGTGCCCGGATCCGTGTGGTCGCAGTTCCTGTGAGCAGGAGCAGGCCTGGCTCTCGCTCCTCCACCAACGGCAAGAGGAATGGAATGTTTAACAAAGAGGGATCTGAGTTGGCAAAATCACTTGGTACATTGTGGCCGTGGAAATTGAAGGCATTTTTCTCCGGAATGCGGCGGTGATCGCTGGGAATGGCTCCTTACAAACAGGAAATATCCCCGGCTCCTGCACTCGAGGTGCAGCAATCTCCCTGTGTGGAGGAAAAGGTCTCATTTTGTCTCGGAGTTCACCCATTTATGAGCTCTTCCTCATCCGGATGGGCAGCGAGGTGAAATTGCCTGAGCTCTATTAAGCTTTAAACACGAGCCATCCATCCCAAGAAAACACTCCTCAAAAGATTGTGCTTCTCAATTCCACTGCTGCCCGCCTGCCACATCAGTGTGCAGGGAATAAACCCAGACCATTTCCACTGCTTTTCCAGCATGATGGAGCAGTAAAACTGGGAGGTGGTACCAGCACTTTTATAGACTTCTCCCCTGCGAAATTCCTGTTTGTTTATCTTCTCTAAATGAAGAGCTGCTGTTTTTCCAGAGGGAACTCAGTATATGGGACCTCCTGGCAGTGCTTAGAATAATTTACAGTAGAAAAAAAGCCCTTTAATCTAAACAAGTATTGCCCAAAATACTCACTTATGTTCACATTTCAATGTATTGTGGTTTAATATATTGTGTTTTCCCCTCCTAGACTGGAGATGGTGGAGAAATAAGAATGTCAGCTCGGTCTAACTCCAAGTTTAAGACTTTCAACAGATCCTTCTGCTTTCCCTGTGAGCCTTGGAGAGGAGCTGAGGAGCAGCCCTGGGAGTGCCCATGGGAGGATGTTGACCTGAAGGCCTCCTGTGAGTGACCATCACCTGATTCCCCCAGGTACCTTCCCTCGGGGTGGGCTCCCCTTTCCTGCTGCTTTATTCCCAGAGAATCCATGCCCTGCTTTTCTCTCGACTGCTGTAAATACAATTTCTCTGCAGGCTGGCCTGACCTGTCCCTCCACAGTTATTTAATAACCACACTTACTGGGGTCCCCCAGTAAGAGTCCCTGAAATGCTTCCTGAGCTGAAAACCAGATAAAGTTAGAAGTAACTCGGACATTTTGGGATATTTCACGTCAAAGAAATATGGCAGAATTACACAATAAGTATTGATTCCCATTTATCACTGCTTCATAATGCTTTTTTATTAAACTTTATTTAATCCTTGCTTTCCAGCTCATTCTGTTGTCTCCAGCTGTGCCAGACCTTGATGATTTATTATGTCCTCTTAATAGATCTGCATTTGGAGATCCAGGGGGGAGAGCTGTATTAGTTCCTTCAATCTTTTCGAGTGCCCAGAGAGGATTACTTTGGGAAACACTTCCTTAAGTGTTAAAAAGCCTTCCTAAAGCTAATTTCCAGTTGGAAGTAACTCCAGTGATGGCTTTAAAGCAACCTGAGCCAGGGTTTGAAGAGAAGGTTCCTGTGTGGGAGCCTGCAGAAGTGGAGATTTTAGAATATTTTGTTTTCTCCTCCTCCAGGGCATCACATCCCAAGGGATCAGGGGTTATGGGATTGGTTTGCCTGGAAATAAGGACAAAGCAAACCTCATCCTTACAGTTTTTCCCTCCTTCCCAGCAGCTGCTGGGAACACAAATATTATCCTGCTGTATATGCACAGCTATAATTTGAAATTATAAATAGTGCCTAATTTTACTGGTATTTACTCCACATACATAAATAGAGCTCAAACTAACTGGAAAATAAAAATAAAAGAACGCTTCTATCTTGTGGAGATGTCAGTGCTAGCTTGAATTTATTTTGATCTGATTAAGTATCACATATAATTTTTCATCACACTGTATATTTAACAAAATCAGTCTGTGATTTAATATTTAGCAGAAAAATAGTGACAAATATAAATGCTATTTATTAAGCAGCAAATAAGCATGGCCTGTCACCAAAAGGGTTGCTTTTTATAGTGAGTGAGTGTCAAAGTATATAGAGATAGTTGCATATTTCAGGTAAGAATGTATTTTTTCATGGGCAGATTGAAAATCCTGAAATTTGGAAAAATCATTATTATCCATAATGCCCAAGAAGCAATTTATTCCAGAAAGAGAGCTCCTTGTTTCTGGAGTTTTGAGGCAGTTCTTGCATTTATTCCCATGTTACAACTAATTCGTGATGTACTCAGAGGGGTCCCCTCTGTGGAAGGAAAGGGTCCTGTGCCATTGCCTTGCAGGGGGAGCCCCCCAGAAATCACCTGTGTTCTATTCATTTATTGATGCCATAGCCCCCAGATGCTTTTTTCTCTTTTATTTTAAACTTGCTCATTTCTCCTGGAGACACAAGTGAGGTCTGTGATAGTCATCTCCCAGCCTGCAGCGTTTTCAAACCCAAAACACGTCCTGCAATCATTTCAGGGAGCAACTGAGACAATTTGTTAATGAGCTGATGTCTGGAGTGGCTCCTCATATTGAGTAGCACCCTAGAGCATGGAAATTTTCTTTATTCGTGGCTGTTAATAAGTTATTATTGCCCCATTATCATCGCTATTATTTATTAATGGCTGTTGCAGTGCTTGGGTCATGCTCATCATCCTGGGTTCCAGCAGCAGTTCTGGGATGTGCCCTTCCCTCGGTGCCAGTCCTGCAAAGACACCCAGAGGTTACTCTGCTGCAGGCGAGGAGAAAATCCTGACCTTGATCCTGGTAACTTCAGGGGAGTGGAATTTCCCGGGAGGCACAGTCTGGGAAGTTGGAGTTGCTCCCTAAGTTCCAGAGAGCTGCGGAGAGCTTGGAATGCGCCAGAACCTCCTTGGAGCTCCCGGAGCTGTCCCTGGTCCTGCTGGAAACAATGCACGAGGCTTTTAAAGGCTCCAGGGGAGGGGAGGACGCTGGCAGTACAGAGGGAAGGAAGCTTTCTTTGTACTTCTGCACCTCCTCCGTGGTTTTTGTCACTCAGGACAGGTGTGGTCAGCTCCTGCCCCTCGCTGTGCCTTGGTTCAGGTGGGTCCTGCTGCAGATTTAAGGTGAATGCTTTAGGAAGGCAGCACTTGGAGTTGAAAGGATGAAACAGCTCTGGTCCAGGCAGGAGGGCTCAGGGGGTGCTGCCTGTGCCTCAGGTGAGGGGGAGTTGCTCCTCTGGCATCACCTTCCTCGGTGCCTCCAGCATTTCTCGCCACTCTGCAGGATTTCTCCTCTCCTTCCAGCAGAGAGCATTGCAGCAGTGCTGTTCAGCCTTCCTAGCCCTGCTCTCCTTGTTTTGCTCAGTGCACTGCTGTTGATTTTATTTTATTTTTTAATTTATTTTTTTATGTTGAGTGGATTGCTTTCAGGGCAATATTCACCAAACCCGTGGAGTGCTGTGGGACTGTCCTTCCTGTAAGATATGCACAGCACCGGCTCCAGCTGAGATGTGATGAGCAGAAGCTGCTGCTGCCTCAGACAGAAAGAGCCTCTTTGGTTCCACCTGTGGGAATCGTTTCTCTCAGTGCATTACAGAGCAGTGTCCAGCTGGGGACAGGGAGCAGGGATGGGGGGAAAAGGGGGCAGCACATGGGGGCTGCTCCCAGGAACCCCTCTGCTTGCAGATGGACATCTGGCAAATCAAACTGTGTCCCAAATGCATTGAGTTCCTATTTACATTTATAAAATCTCCCCGTTCTTCTTCCTTCTGCTGGAAATTCTCTCGGAAACTCAAAGCTTCTGGTGAAAGTCCTGAGTTTCCACATAAACAGAGCTCCCGGGGTGGCCATCCCCTCCTGCCCAGCCTTGGATGCCATCACTCTGCCTTCCCAACCAGAAATATTTGTTTAAATAGCTTGATTTGTCTCTGCTGACTCACAGCTTAATGGGATTTTAAATCTGTTTGTCTCAGTGCCTCGTTCCAGTCTCTGGGTGCTCCCTGGGACAAGCTCCATCCTCTCCCAGGGCATCCAGCCCGAAGGGCAGGGCAGGGCATGGTGCCTGGGCAAGGACCCAGCCTGCAGAGGGGAGCAAGGGCATGGATGAGGGGCAGGCAGCACGGATGGGTTGTGCTCTGCAGGAGCCTTTGCAAGGCAAGATCTTCTCCCAGGTTTTTTCCTCTTGGCTGCTCTGGTTTTTTACGGAGGGGAAGAAGCCCAAGTACTTTTTTATGTTCTGCGTTATTCTTTTAATAGCTCAACGCTCGCCGGATCTTTGCAATGTTTAAGACCTCATGAATTTTTAAAAAAACCCAGCTGAAAACACAAACAGAACATGTTTGTACCCGGGAGGATGTTTCACGCCTTTCCTGACAGTTCTGTGAGCTCTGTGGGGTCACAGCTCCTCCTGCAAGCCTGGAATGCTCCCTGGAAATCCCTGGGACTTATCCCTGGTGGTTTGAGCTGTCCCAGGAGTGTGGCACCTCTGACTTTGACCTTGCTGATGAGAAAACTCAGCGTGGAGCACTCCTGATCTGTTCAGAGGGTTTCATCTTATGTGAGGCCCTGGAAGCTGTGGCTGCCCCTGGAAGTGTCCCAGGCCAGGTTGGATGGGTCTTGGAGCAGCCTGGGAATAGTGGAAGGTGGGACTGGATGGGCTTTAAGGTTCTGTCCTAGGATTCAAGGTTCTCCAAGGTTGTACCTGCACCAGGCAGCTCCAAAGCCTCTCCTTTCCCCAAAACAGTTCCCAATATTTCTGCCTTATATTAGCATCCTTCAGTGGAGAACATTTTCTCTTTTCAGCAGTCTTTCTGATATGTTTTTTTTCCATTCCCTTCTGGTCCATTTTGTGAGAAAATTGAAGTACATTTCAGGACATGTTGTTTCGACAGAAGGGAAATAACCCTTTTCTTCCCTGGTGGAAGCAGCACTGTCCAAATTGGTGAGATTCTTTCCCTCCCAGACATTTCTGCTCTCCTGGAAGAGAAGCTGGGCAGTCATTCTCTTGCCACATGGAAAATGAGAGTTCTGGTGTTGGATTAAAGTGAGAACAGGATGCAGATGCCCACACGCCATGGGAAAACAGGATTGCAAAATCTGCTACAGAAAGCACGTTGGGAAAAATTGCCCATGACAAGGGACAGGCACTTTTAATCTCATTTTCAGAATTTATAGACAATCTGTTGTCTGCCTTAACTGGCTTCTTGGAATGCATGGTTTTGTGCCAGAGTCAGGGAGAGTGTAGGAAGGAGGAGGGGCTGAGTGAGAGGTGCTTTGAAATGCAGCAGTTCAGCTTCTCTTTGGGTCTCTGCATCTTCAGAGAGTATCATCTTCCCAGCCAGATTCCTGAGGTGGAAGTTAGAGGGTGGTGGAGCACTGCCCAGGCTCCCCAGGGAATGGGCACAACCCCAGGGCTGCCAGAGCTCCAAGAGTATTTGGACAATTGGGGTTGTTGGGGTGTCTGTGTAGGAGCTGGACTGGATGATCCCTGTGGGTCTCTTCCATCCCAAGATATTCTGTGATTCCAAACCTTTCCCAGTTCTCCCTCCATCAATAATTTCCTATAGGAGAGAGCAAAATACTGCACTGATTTTAGGTGAGGTGACTTTTTTCCCTAAATATCCCCAAATCTTGTACCAGCCAGGGGGCAGACCTTGTCCCAGTGCTGCAGCAAGTCCTGTCTCTGTCAGGGAGTGTGGCTGTGCCTGCTCCTGTCCCAGGCTGGCTCAGTGCCTCCCAAAGCTGCTCCCTTCAGAGCCCTGCACTCCTCGTTTCTCTCATGCTGGGACTGCACAGCCCTGGAGCCACGTGCCAAGAGCAGCAGGTAGGACTGGAGAGTTCTCATTCTTAAGCAATTTAATCCTACAGGCTAGAAACTCCTTGGGATAGCAAAATCCAGGAAAAATACAGCTTTTATGGCCTTTAAATCAGAGATTCCTGACAAGCTAATAATGGGCTACTGTGCTCTCGGTGACAAGGATTTTGCAGTGGCAGCGTTAGGAATTGCCTTTGTCATTGCTCCTGGCTGGACATGGACTGGTTTATATATGGATCCTTCCCAGGGGTGGTGCAGAGCAGGAGGAGCAGGAATGTGGTTAAATAAATCCAACCTCCACGCCTGGACTGGAGTTTGGAGCTGGGGAGCCTGGGACAGGGTGATTACAAGGCAGGACATTGCAGAAGTGTTGAGGAGCAGCTCATTACCACAAGGGCTTTGTCTTTGTGGTGTCATGTGAGTTAGGTTTTCCTCCTTGCCAGGACTAATTGTTGGATATTCCAATAGACATATTTGCTCTGCAGAAGGAGAGGGGTCAGGATCAGCTCTTCAGGGAGATGTTAAATCAGGAAGCTGCTTTAACAGGCTCCCTTGTACTTCTGGGGCTTCATGAGGAAAGGTCGTGGGTATTTTAGCCTTGATCATATAAGCTGCTTTGTAGTTCTGTCTACAGTGACATTATATGTGTGCTGGAAATTCCAGGTGTGCTGGGAATTGCATGTGTGCTGGAAATGCCATGTGTGCTGGAAATTCCATGTGTGCTGGGAGTTCCATGTGTGCTGGAAATTCCATGTGTGCTGGAAATTCCATGTGTGCTGGATGGCATGTGTGCTGGAAATGTCATGTGTGCTGGACATTCTATGTGTGCTGGGAGTTCCATGTGTGCTGAAAATTCTATGTGTGCTGGAAATTCCATGTGTGCTGGGAATTCCATGTGTGCTGGGCTGGGGCAACAGGATCTCGACAGGGAGAAGGCTCCCTTTTCCCAGCACCTTTTAAGTTGTTTTTATCAGCTTCCAAAGAGAATCTTGGTGGAAATATCTTGAACCTCTCCTGGCTGGGAAACAAACAAACATATATTTGGAATACTTGGTGCTGTTGAAGAGGGTGAAAGGAGGGGACTCAGAATTTGCATTTTGGCCCAGCCTCTGTGTGTGGGAAGGGCCATGTGTGATGGGGAGGAGTGAGAAAGTTCCTCAGCCAGGTGTATTTTCCAGGCCAACTTTGGAAAGTCTCCCAAGCAAACTCGTTTATCCCATCCCATTGTATTTCTATTTCAATGTGCACTGGAGGTGACGTCAGGTATACATCAAGTAAATGGCTCAGGAGAAGGAAACTGTCAGGCAGCCATAAATTAAAGAGAGTTATGGGCGAGTTTATGGGTTCTCAACTCTTAATGCACCTTGCAGCTTTAGCATAGCAGTTGAGCTCAGAGTGAGACAACAGTTGACAGGATTATATTTTATTTTAAGAAGTTTATATTTTAAGAAGCCCATTTGCTGCATTCTCCCTCTCCTCCTTCAGTTTTTGTCTTGGAAACAAATGATTATGGAACTTGGGCTTCCTTGTCACTGTCTGAAGTGCCCCCTCAGGTCACTTTTTTTTGGTCTTCCCTCTTTTCCTGCACATTTAGGAGCATCTGGTCCAGAAGATGAAGTGTAGGGTTTGGTGGGTGCTGTGTGGGGTGCTGGAGCTGGCCTTGCCCTCTCCCGTGTACCTGCAGGATTGGGATGTGAAAGGAAGGCATGGAACAACTCAGACCTGAGGTTAAATATGTGTCCTATGGCATCTTCATGGGATAAATATAAATATCTGAATGGCTTCTTGATGTATTCAAGAATAGATGTCTGCAAATACCTTCATTTTTTCTGTATGCATAGATGGGGGGAGAGGGCTCTGCCCCTCTGCTCCACTCCAAGGACTCTGCTGCACCTTTCCATCTTTCCTGGGGGAAGGGAGAGAGCAGGACAGGTGATCCTTGTCCCAGGTGATCTCTTCTCTGCTGGAGCCTGGGGCAGGGATGGCTCCCAGCCCAGCACTGCCTCCTGGCAGGCAGGGATTTGGCACTCTGCTCTCACGGCAGGCTCCAGCTTCACTTGCCTGTGCTTCCAGCCACTTCTGACTCACTGGAACATCCAGAACAGCAGCAAAAGTGACTAAAAAAAGGACAGAACCCAAGGACTGTGTGTGGTTATTTACCCAAATTTGTGCCTGGGGCCCCAAAGAACTTCAGCTTTCCCTGTGTCCCTTGAGCCAGGCCAGCTCCTTGCCCCTGGCACAGGTGGGAGAGGGCAAACCTGGGGTGAGCCCTGTGCTGAGGGATGTGCTGGCCCTGAGCACGGGGTGACCCCTGGGGACACAATTTAGCAGCTGATGTGAGCAGAACTGCCCACGGTTGCTGGTAGAGCTGCCAGAAGCAGCCAAGCCTCTTTGCTGCTGCCTTTCTGCTCTGCAGAGCTCTGCTCCTCACTGCCAAGAAGTGCAGAACAGTTTGAGGCTGTAACAATATCCTGGAGAACAGCAGGCTCTTGAGGGTAGAGAGAAAGCAGCATTTAAAATTGAGAAAAAAAATTGTATTCAAATAGAACAGTTTATGGTTTTTGCATTCATTTTTAACAGAGCAGAAGGAAAACCCCATGAGTTCACCTTTCTGTGCATTCCTGCACACTGGAATGCCTTGGGCCTTGTTTATTTGCAATTCTCCCCACATTTTTGCAAATCAGTGTGGATGCAACAAGACCCAGCCCCGTTCCTGCCAAACCCCCAGGGGCCCAGGACAGCTAAGCCAGGCTGGGTCCTGCAGGGTGGGCAGAGTTTAGGGGCAGAGCTTTGGTCCTGCTGTGCAGCCCAGCCCAGGGTAAGTCAGATGGTGAGCTTGGGAACAGATCCGGTCCTTGCAGGGGTGAGGGGCAGGTCCTTGCAGGGGTGAGGGGCAGGTCCTTGCAGGATGAAGGCTGCCCCTTGCAGGCTGACCCAGCCCTGCCCTCAGTCCCCATCCACTCATATCTTGTGCTGGAAATGATGTGTGACTAATTACCCTGAAATGCAGCTGCTCTGGGTTACAAATGGGAGCTGAAGCAGGTCCCTGATGGCAATTCAGGCCTTTGAGCAGTGCTGTGGTGAGAGCAAGGAGCTGCAGGAGCAGAGGGTTCCTCATCCTTGCTGTCACACTGGCTGGTGACCTTTGTCTGCCGGGCTCTGAGTGGGGGATGCTGCCAGCTCCACAAGTGGATTTGCAGTCAGGAGTGAGCAGGGGATGTGTTAGAGACCTGTCAGTGCAACTCTGTGGTTTCTGCCAAGAAAGCAGCGAGAAATGTGTTAATTATCTCATTTTTATCTTGTGTGGCTAATGCCATTTGGCAAAATAAAATCCTATAAGGGGAAAAGAGCCCGAGGAGAAGAGTGTGTGGAACATATCCATTTAATGTATGGCACAGCACATCCGAGGGGAATGTTCTTGTTTGGTATTGGGCATGATAATGATGATTACCTGGCTGAGAGAAGCAGGAGCTGCTCCTTCACCCCATGTTTGCTGCCAGCCCTGAGTTTGAGGGAGGAGCTGAGCCCTTCCCAGCGCTGCTTTGCTGTTGGGTACAGATAAAAACTGAATTAAGAGCAGAGCCTTCCCCAGCAGCTCCCATTTGTGAGGATGTCTTTGGGAACTCAACGGTAAATCAGTAATTGT
This sequence comes from Erpornis zantholeuca, assembly GCA_013400515.1. Lineage (NCBI taxonomy): Eukaryota > Metazoa > Chordata > Aves > Passeriformes > Timaliidae > Erpornis > Erpornis zantholeuca. The sequence goes on from VZTN01006051.1 coordinate 340,170, forward strand.
GTGTTGGGAAACGGCAGAGACAAGTTCATACACATCTGTTACGTAGAGAGACCTCTCCAGGTGCTCCTCTGCTCTGCCATTACTGTAATACATGGTTTATTTTACCAGCTTGTGTATCTCACTGAGAAATGGATCTATCAATTTATGTAGGCATTGTGGTCCTCTTTCCATTCCTGTAATAGCTGCTGTATTTCAGCCATTTATGTACTGCACTAAACTGGGTTTTTTTTGTTCAGGAAATACTTTTACCCTAAAGCACAAGTTGCAGCAGATGCAGTTATAGCAATACCCTGTTCTTGGGGATAGTTCCCTGAGTAAAAACTCATTTTAATGTATGTGTTTGGAGAAGTCTCTAAAGGCAATTAAAAAAGCAAACCCTAAAATTCTATGGAATTCTGAGTGCCCACAGTGAGGGTTAAAGTGGTTTTTAGCTGTGACTGGTGTCTTTCTGATCTAGGGGTGTAATTGGCTGACTTTCCAGTCTAATCAGGTCTGATACTGGTGGGTCTGAAGTACCCCAGGCCCTTGGGGAGGTTCAGCCCTGGTGCTCCTTAGACTGATCACATTTTTCCCCTTGAAGTTTTCCATTTCAGATTTTTCTAAGCCCATCCCAGCACAACTCTGGGACTTGTCTTGCTCCCAAGACAGGCACAGTTGTAGAAAAGTCTCCAAAAATTGAGCTAAAGACATACAAAACTGAGGTCAAAAGGATTTTGGTGGAAAAGTGAGATGTTTGAGTCCTTAAAGAGATCCCTGAGAAAAGATGGTGTGCCCGAGCTTCGTTTGTTGTCTGTCTAGACTTTGCAGCCCTCAGGATGTTTTTGTTTCTGCAGCTCTGAATTATGAATGGCCTTTACTTTTTCTACCTTGCAATTCAACAAGAGAGCAGGAGGAATAAAACAGAAGGAAGAGGAATCCCAGTGGGAATGGGTCTAGGATTGTGGCGTTCAGGAAGTGTGACAACCCAGCGAGGACGTTTCTGCTCTCTCCATTCTAAGTCTCTCTCCATTTCTTTGTCTCTCTTCTATGTTTTGAATGATAACATTCTCTGATGGGGTCTTAACTTCCTTTGTATTGTTAACCAAAATTAAAACCTGCATTTTTATGCCAGCAAAATGTCCACAGGTAAGACTTTAATGTACAACATAAGGGATATATATTTTAATAATTCAGTGTAATTGTGATGGAAAAGAAATCGTTGGTGCTGGTATTTGAGCCTTAATGAACATTGTGGTGCCTTTAATCACCTTGATCTCATTGGCATTTTGGAAGAGCTGGGTCTGGAAGAGGTAATTATAATATTTTAATATTAACATTAAACATTCATGAGGCAACAGCAATAGTTAGTTCTTACATGTTACAACTTTGATATTGTTTCAGTACTTCCTGCATTGCTCTGGAGGTGGGGATGGTTGGACTCATGGTCTTAAAGGTCTTTTCCAATCTTAATGATTCCATGATTTTTGGTACCTTCCAGAGCATTGCCCTGATCCCTTCACTCAGTTCTAAGGGTCCCAATGACATCTGGGAATGAAGTTAATTTATATTTGAGTGTGGGGTCAAAGAGCAATCAAGCAGATCCTAAACAGTGAATGATTACTCAAGAAATACCCATGGATAAATAATAATAAATTCATAAGTGGTTGTTTTAATCTTATTCTCAGTTGTTCTTTATGGTTCATGAAACACATGTGGCTCAAAAACCCTCAAACATTTGATACAAAAATAAATATATTTCCCTGATTAAACAAAAATTAAATTATAATTTGATTGTTTCAGACTTCGTGTGCTGTATTACAGGTGTAAAACTAGGAGCTCCTTAGCTTACATTTGTACCTCTCACATCATCTCTTGGCTTCTGAGATGATTTTGTTATTCAGAACTGCTCCAATCAGTTCCTGATTTCGCTGTCAGCCTGAAAAGAGCATATTTGAACTTCAAAAAGAAGAGTCGAGGGGGGAAAAAGAAGAAATAGATTCAAAAATAGATTCCTGCAGAGAGTATAATCAGGAGTAATTTTCTTTTTGCAGAAATACTGCAAAACAAACTCTGCTTGTTCTAAAGCAGGGGAAATATTGGAAGATCACTCTCTAGTGGTAGCAGCCAAATAGGTTTTTGAAAGTGTAGTGAGTCCACAGCAATTTTACATCTAATTCTGTGTTTTCCTCATAACAATTTACTGTTTGTTTTCCCCATATTTTCAGTCTCTCTTGCAGGGCTTGCTGGAGCAATTTTCCCTGGAACAGCAGTGGGGCTGTGGTGCAGTCAAAGGGAAGGGAGAGCTCCAGGGGCAGTTTTGATCTCCAGAACGAGCTCTGCTCCCTGGGATCAGCTCCTGGCAGGGGCATCTGAGAGCCCCTGAGAGCCTCTGGGCAGGAGCTCTCCGAGGGGGAGCAGGCTCACAGAACATCAAGGAGATGCTCTGAGCCTTTGCTTTGAAGCCATTGCTCTCATATTTCATTTTATTAATTCATTCTATTGCCTGCTAACAAAGAGATCTTCCACGGGAAGGTGGAGGGGAGGTGTTCATTCCCTGGGGGTGGATCCTGAGCCTTGTCCCAGAGCTGGCTCTTGTGGGGATGTGTTCTGCTCGCTGCCAGTTTTGGGGGGGTCAGCACTCCATCCCCTCCAAAGTGACGTTCAGGGGGTGCTGGTTTAAACCAGCTCCAATACTCTTCAGTCAGATGTGATTTCAGCCACATTTGCTGTGCCAGGCTGCCTCCCTGGGAGGTGATAATTGCTGTGTTTGGCCTGTGAATTCTGCCTGGGTGGGTGATGGGAACCAGTGTTGGTCACTGGTGAGTGAAAGTGAGGAAAGATCTTTTGTGACAGGCTCAGTCCACATCTAACATTGCTAATGGAAATGTAAAGGAAATGGTCAAGAATTCCCAGTGCAATGAGAGATCTGGAGGGAATGCTGCTCACAGTTAGCCTGGGATGCCAAAAGAGTTGGAGCTAGAAGAGAAAAACTGTGTCCTAAGCATAGAAGGATTTTTTCCAGATATAAATTCTGAATTTAGACTGTAATATTTAAAGCAGGTTAAATATTAACCTGCTTTAAACCTCCTCCTGGTGAGGAGCAGTTTAGTCTGGGAGGAGATTTAGATTGAACTAAAAGTTATTGCATTCATCAAACCAGCTCCAGCAGACTTGTTTTGAAAGGCACCAAATAGAATTTCCAGAAGTGTTTATCTAATCATATCAACAGGATAAGTGCTTGGGCACTTCTCAAAATACCACTGGGAACTTCAGGAAAAATTTAAACTGTCTGGAGCATGGCAAGCTGTGGTTTTTTATGGTCATTAATATTGGATTTCATCCCACAGGAGCTGCTGGCATTGCTAATTTGTCACAATGTCACATTCTTGTTGTACCCAGAATATTTAAGATTTGTGCCAGTGTCATTGTGGGCACCCCAGTTTGCAACCTCATTTCAGATTCCCTTTGCCCACTGCCCATCAGTGGAACCTCTGCTGCTCATATGAAATGATTTAGTCACTTAATCACCCTGGAGCACTGATCTGTCTATAATCTTTTTTAGAATAAAGATTTAATGTCACTCTTGGAGGTCGTAGCAGATCCCTCCAGTCTGGTCTCGTTGCAGTTTAGGAAAGCTGTTAACACATTTTTATCTTCTGAGATTTCTTTTTTAAATAAAAAAGGTGAGCAAAAAAAATCTTTTTATCTCAGTAGCCTTAACAAGTGTTTAACTTGCTGTTGAATATTTCAATAAAAAGGAGTCAAATATTAAGTTGAAGACACTGGTCTGCTTTTAAGAGATAAAACTGAGTAAAGCAAGATGGTCAAACACCCAGAGCAGATCCTGACCCTTTCTAATCAGTGAGGAGGTAAAGTAACAACATTTCTGTTTCCCTCTTTCCCCCAGGAGCTGCTGCAGGTTTGGGATCAGGATGGTGCCCAGCCCTGGAATAAAAGGGTTTTGTGGAAGGCTCCAGTTAATCACTGGGATTTTTTCAAGGCTCTGCAGCCTGGGAGAATCACCTGCATTCATCTCTGTCTCAATAAGGGTTGGATGGCAGAATTGCTCTGCTGCCCTGCAATTGAGTTAACTTGACAGCCAGAGTCCCATTGTTATTGGCTGAATACCATTAATTTTGATGTGACATATTTCTTGCTAATGGGAACATTCATATTATCGGTATTTCCAAAAGGCAGGAGGAAGGAAAAAGCTCTCCCACCACACTATCAATAGTTCCAGGGCAGGCAGTGCAGGAGGGAACATTCTGCCTTCTGGAGCCTTGCTTTTACTGATTGCTAGAGGTCTTAAGAAGCATTTTCACCTGTTTTTCTGCACACTCTTTCCCTTCAGCAGCTGCAAATGCACGTGAAGAGGAAAATTAACATAAACAGATGAAAAAAAAAAGTGGAAAAGCAACTGTTTCAGTGAGGAATCCTGAAGTAGCAGCTCAGTTTGGGCAAAGGGAGCTCTGTGCAATAGAAACAGCTCAGCAGGGAAGTGGAGTTTAAAGCAGGCTAAGGAATAACTAACTGGTGGGCACAGGAGTTATCTGGGTTTGTCATGGGCTGAAGTCCTGCTTCTCCTTGATTCCTGTGTGCTGGCAATAACTGGGCTGGTTTCTGTGGGCTGACAGGGGCTGCTGTAGGACTGAGCACAACTGGGAATTGAAGCCCCAGAGCTGCCCAGGAAATGTTCCATGAAAGACCAAAGCAAACCTTTCCTGCTGCTGCCAGGGCAGGGCCTGGGGTGGCTCTGATGTTTTGTTAGCTTCCAGGACCATCCAAGCAGGGATTCTCCTTCAGGATGCCCTGGCAGGTTTGGGATGTGTCCTTCCCCGAAAAGCTCTTCCACTAACCTGGGCCATGGATTTGTTCTCTGCTCTTGTCTCTCCTAAATCAGGGTGGAGGTGACCTGGGGAGCACCAGAAGAGGCTGGAGAGTCACAGCAAGGAAAAGGGGAACAGAACTGCTGTGTGGGGCTGGGAGGTTCAAACAAGCAGCTGAGTGAGGTTCTAAGTTTTGCTCTCCATCCTCAAATAGAAGGGAAAGGAAACTTTAATACAGAAAGAGAGCAGTAGTCAGTATTAAGGTAGAACTTTGATACTGACTGAAAAAGGAAAATGAAAAAAAGGTTGTGCTAGGAAATAATGCAGTGAGCAAGGCCCATGGTGTTCTCTGGTGCTGGGGAGGCCTTTTCTGGATAGAGGTTTGCTGTGGGATAGAGGTTTGCTGTGGAACCAGGTAAGGTGGTCACTGGGATGGGTCTGATTTTTAAAGAATTGGTGCACCTGCCCCCACAGCAACTGAATCTGATTTCCCTGGATTAGGTCTTCTTAAAATCAGGTAATAACAAAGTAGGAAACTTTGGGTAAGAAGAGTGATAAAGTAGTAAACAGGCAGAATGAAGGAGCAAGGTGACTTTGGAGCAGTGTGAGAACAGCTCTTGCTCTGCTTCCTTCAAAGGAAGTGCTGTGTTTTGGGGAATGAAGTTTATGAAAAGAAGATAGGTTTGAAAGACACCTATAAATCCTAAAAGGCAAGGAGGCTGATTTTTTTAGTTATTTTTATTATTTTCTCTATTTATAAAATTGCTGGTCAGTGGTTTCTGGATTGATTCGATTTCATAATAATATTTGAAAATAAATGAACAGATTTTCTCTACCCAGTACATTTTCACTTTGCAAGTACTGCTAAAGTTCCAAATTTAGGCCAGTTTTAGAGACCAAACTTCCCTGAAATAAGCCATGACAAAAAGTTAACACAATCCAGCCAGTCTCATATGAAATACCTCATCTGGGCTGATTCCACAGAGCTGAAGGAGGGCATAATCCAGTCCTGCAGGTGAGTTTGGTCAGAGATTTCGGTGTTATTTCAGCCTGTTATTTCTACCTCAGGCTTTCAGATTTGCAATTACTTCATGGCAGTGTGAGACAGGCACATTTATTGGCACTGAGCAGCCCCTGACTCTGCTGTGTCCCTGTGCCACCCCTGGGATGCTGAGCCCCAGCTCCCAATCTCCCCAGAACAGCATGGGAGCTCTCCGTGCTCTGGGAATGAGAGGCTCTGGCAGGGCCACGTGAAATCAGAGCACTTCATGTCATGCTGGTGGGGAGGATTGTTATTTTGTGAAAGGAAAACCCATTTCTCAGCAGAATTAAAGGTAATGTGTGACAGCAGGAAAGCCACGGTGAAGTTCTGCGTTGTAATTTGCTTTCAGAATGAGATTTTCTAGTAAACATCAGATGTCAAAGCTGCAGAACAAAAGGCCCTTCAGATGGGCACCTCCATGAGTGTCAGGAAAACCATGAGGCAGCTCTGGAAAATGCTGGAGAAGCCCCCAGGTCCTGCAGCAGATCAGCCCCCACAGGCTGAGGGTCTGTGCCCTGACTGCCTCTGTTCAGGTCGTGCCTTGAGCTAAGGATCTTTAAATACTTCATCAAATTTTGTTCCACACATAAGATCCTGTGTGTCTTGAAGCTCCTTTATAAGAAAAGAAAATACTGAATTATCCGGGGTTGACCTTCAGTAGCTCAGCCTCAAATGTATTTAAAATGGCCAGAAATCACTGCAGAGGGAGCAGCACTTTACCAGCATCATCTGATTATTTCCTAACCTTTGGCCTCCCCTGCATTGCTCAGGTATGAAAACATTTTAGATATTCAGCTTTTCCTAAAGCACTGCCCTGGCTTCCTTCACACGTGGAAGGACAGCACTCCTGGTACCTGGTGTTTATTTGTGTGTTGTGAAAGCCTTCCAAGGATTATAATTTACCCTTTGATTTTTTTTCTCCAGCTGTCTCAGACAGCTTATCTGACTTTGTTTTCATTAAATAACATGATTCTGTGAAGTGCCTGGGAATATTATTTTTGAGAGACTGCAGGTTAATTATTGAAAATTTCAAAAAGGAAATATTAAGCCAATTATTAAATTAGAGTTCATTATTAATCCCGGGGAGGTAATTACCAAGGCCTGAGGCAATTTGTCTTCTGTTTGAAATAGATTTTCCCTTGATTAAGTTGTATTTGTCACTTAGTCCCATGGTTGTTGCTGCAAAGGACTTTATTATCCTGCAAAGTAGAAAACACTTCTCTGAAGTTGACCCAAAATATTTGGGCAACTTTTGAGCTGAATTCTGTGCAAGGGCACACCAGCTTTGGGGAATAATCTGTCCTTGCTCCCCTCAAAGGCAAACTGCTTCTGAGTGCGTAGGGACAACAAAAAAGAACAATTTCTATATGTAAAAACGCATAAAATGTGATTTTGTTTCAGAAAGCCACAGGTAATAATGAACATTAAATGCACATCTTGTAGTGTAATCAAGTGACTGTTGTGAGACTTAAAGACTGCACTAGTGAGAAACAAGATAAGTGATGTTTGCTCTGAGGCAGCATTAATATTCTGTGCTGGAGTAATGCAGTGGCTGAGGACATTTTAACCCTTCAGGCCACGAACTGGGGATCTCAGCACATGGCATGGATTTGCCTGCATTATTCTGGGTTTTGTGTTGGGTAGACTGTGCCACGCTAAGTACAAGGGGTCTGGGAACGTTCTGAATGTCTGTGCTTAGACGTGGGTTTACATCACTTGTGAAACAGCTTTTCTGGATACTTGAGTCACAAATCTCAATTTAATTGCTGTGGAAATGATGTTGAAGTGCTTTAGGGCTAAGTGGTTCCAGGAGGGCAGAGCCTGTGGGTGCCTAGGAGATTTTCTGTGCTGTGGCAGCCCAAGGGTGTTTGATGAGGACTACAGAGGACAATGAGGGTATTTTCCTTCAATATTTCTCTAGCAAGGTGAAAATGTAGCCATGTTTTCCCTTAAGATGAGTTTTTCAGTGCATCCAGCACAGAGAGGATGAATGTTCTCTGCTTCCTTTCCTGAAAGAATCATCTTGACAGAAGGATCCTGGTTCTTGTGCTCAGTCACTTTTCATCCTGGAATTCAAAGCGCATTATTCATAACCCCCTTCTGGAAGTTCACCAAAAAATGCTTCATTTTCTCCTCAGCCTAATTTATTTTGCTGTATGTACAGAAATAGTGAGGATGCTCAATGTCCATTGTGTCCTGTCCCCTCCATCCCTCCCCAAACCCGAGAGGAGAAACATTCCCTCTGGGATCTGTAACAAATGCTGTTTGTTAGCTCACATTGAGCCAATCCAGGTTCCTCTCCATGGGCAGCATTTGTGAGGAAGTGCTGCAGTGGAGAAATTGGGTGCCAAGAAGGCTTAGATGGACTGGTTAGAGGAAAAATGGAAAAAATATTTTACTAAAGAAAGAGGAATGATGTTTATAAGGATTCTGGTCTGTCTTTACCTTTCTGTGTTGGCAGGGAGCAGCATTCCTGCCAACAGGAGGAGAGGGAATGGCCTCAGGCTGTGCCAGGGGAGGCTCAGCTTGGACAGCAGCAGGAATTTCCCCATGGAAAGGGTGCTCAGGCCTTGGAACTGCTCAGGGAGGTGTGGAGTGCCCATCCCTGGAGGTGCCCAAGGAATTCCTGGAGGTGGCACTAAGAGCTCTGGGCTGGGGACAGGGTGGGGATGGAGCACAGGTTGGACTTGATGGCCTTGGAGGTCTTTTCTATCCTTAATAATTCAGGGATTCTGTGATTGCTAAATTTCAAAAGTCCTGATACAGAGCTCACCCTCCCTTCAAGGACATTTGCCACTCAGGGCAGTGTGCCCTTGACTCCTTTATTGGTCTGTATTGTGGTAAATTCATCTTTGTTTTCTTTGATCTCAACACCAAACCCCTTCCCAAGATGTAGCAGTCATGGATTAGGAACCTCCCTGGGGCCATTTGGAGCACAGTTTACCTGAGCTTTGCATTTACTGCTGTTCTGCTCCCGCACTCCAAGGCAATTCCACACTTGGCATTCCCACAGACAGCGAACAGGCTTGAGCTTATTGAACCTCCCCCCAGCTGTGGGAGGGAGGCAAATATTTATTGTCTCATTTCATGGCTAAGGCAGCATGAGCTGAGATAAACGCTGAGCAAACCTGCTGTGGTACCTGGCCAAACTCTGGCCAAGGCAAGGAGCTGGCAGAGCTCCCACCGAACCTGAGCTGTGCACAGTCAGAGTCTGCAAAGAGCTTGTTCTCCTCAAGGGCTTCTCTTCAGGGGTGTGAAGTCCTCCCTGCATGGGTCCCAAACAAGATTTGTAGAACAACATAACTATTTTTTTATACTTTGCAGACTTTGAAAACCTGTTGTTGTTTTACTTTGCTACTTCATTCTGCTTTAGTAAGGATTTTGTATCTTGGATCTTCCCAGATGTAAGTACACCTGATACAGTCCGAAGGAATCCTTAGAGGGAAAATTCTGATGCCCTGTGGGGCTGGGTCTGGGCACGACAGGAGCTGTTTGTCCCTGCTGTGCCAGCAAACACGAGGCACCCAAGGGAGCAGCCGGGATGGGGCCGGGTGGGAGCTTTTCCCTCTCGGAGATGGCAGCCATGCTACTGTTGATAAACCTGCCCTGCAGACCTGCTCTGAAGGAAGAGCAGAGCTCTGTTCATCAGCATTTATTGCCCCAGGCAGTGTCCCCACAGACCCTTGGTGCTTTCCTGGGGAGAGCACAGCGATCCCAGAGTGCTGCCGAGCTCCCGTGGGACGGAGCCGCGGGGAATGGGCTCTGCCTCGGCTGCTCCCAGCTGCCAGCTCGTGAGAAATAACAACACAAGCAGCCAGGCTGGGGAAACAAATAGGATATTATAGAGTTTATTCCTGTGTGCTGCTTCCACCCCATTTGTCAGCATTTCATCCCACCTGCTGCTGGAAAGGATTCTGCTGCTCGGAGATGCCTGCGAGGCGTTGTTGGCATCTCGTACTACACGAGAATATCAATATCTGCTTTGAATAACCTCAATGTATTTTAAACAAGACATTTCCAAATGGTTGCTCTGTAGCTGTGCGTGAGCTCTGTGGAGCTCCAATTAAGAGTCTGTCAGCATTTGCAATGTGATCCATTGTGAAAATTTATTCTGGGTAGAAATTTGGCATGTAATAACCCAGACCTGGAATTCTCTTTTCCCTTTTCTTCCCTGTTGCACTGGTTTTCTTCCTCTTCTGTGTTGGAAAACAATATCTGACACTGTAAGTGCTAAATAATGGAGATAAAAAATAGCTCTGCACGAGATGCCAGAGCAAGGCAAAGGAATGGCTGTTCCAGGCGTGCACAGAGATCTTTGACTCAGTGCAGTGAGGCAGAATGGAAAGGAGGTGTTGGAATATAAAAAGTTTCTTGTAAAGTAACAAATAATGGCTTTAAGCTGAAGGAGGGGAGATTTGGATGGGATATTGGGCAGGAATTGTTCCCTGGGAGGGTGGGCAGGCCCTGGCACAGGTGCCCAGAGCAGCCCTGGCTGCCCCTGGATCCCTGGCAGTGCCCAAGGCCAGGCTGGACACTGGGGCTGGGAGCAGCCTGGGACAGTGGGAGGTGTCCCTGACATGGCAGGGGTGGGATGGGATGGACTTTAAGATCCCTCCCAACCCAAGCCATTGTGGGATTCGATGTTTCTAAGTCAGCACATAACAGTTTGAGCAGTGGAGGCACCTGCAGCTGAAGCAGAGCATCAGAGGTGACGCAGGATTGCTCCTGTAATGATCACACTGTGCTGGTTTAAATGGGACAGACCATGATGGGAGATGCACTTGGTGGAGTGCAGCTGGAGCTGGATGCCCAGCCCTGTCAGATGCTGTGCCAGGCTGTGCTGCTTCCCCAGGGGGAACTCAGTGCTGGCCTTTATCCCAGCTCTGCACTAAGCTGTGGTCTGGTGTAAAAACATTGAAAACTGGAGCTGGTCTCACTTGAAGATGTGAACTTTTCCTTCAAGGTGCCCACGTGATGCTCCCCTGGGCTTGTCTGGCTGCAGAGGAGCTTGGATGCCAATGCCAGCCTTTTTTTGGATGGTTGAATGGCCTCCAGTCTGCTTTGTGTGAAGACTCTGCTCCCTTCCAGCTTGTGCTTTGCCAAGTCCATTATCCACCTTGGATGGCAGTTTGCAAACTGCAGCCACCCGTTATCCCAAGATGCTGCTGCTGGATTTTCCTGGGTTCTCATCGCTGGTGAGCACTCACAGAACATCTGCAAACAGCAGGAGGAGCTGGCACAGAGTGTTCCACTGGCAGATGACATCTGTAACGCTGGCACGGGAGAGCTGTGCTGAGCTCCTGGGCAGCATCCAGAGAGCAGGATTTGGAGAGATCACCTCCAAAATCCAGCCAGGGTGCCACAAGGAGAAAGGAAATCCTGAAGAGAGCTGGCCTGCAGCAAGGTAGGATAAACGTATTTCAAATAAACGAGGTCTTTTTCTCCAGCAGCAGTGAAATGGAATGGAGAGAGGGCGTGCAGGTGCTCGTGGAGCTGCTGCAGTTGGGTCTCTTGATGGCCTCCAGTGCACCTGCAGTGAATGTTTGGTCTGTGCTGTTAGAGGAGTGCTGTGAATCTTATTATGCACCTCAGAACCGAGCTCGCCTCTGAAATTGGCAGTGAACAGTCCCCGATTTCCTCCGCGCTCAGAAATTAATTTGATTGCACGCTGTGCTTTTAGATGTGGTAGATCTCTGTGGCTGTGGGAGTAATTCTGTGGCTGAGAATGGAATGCACGTGACATGGGAAACTCGTGTTGAAAAAATACAGTGCACTCCTTTATACCCCAAATTCCTGTTTGCTACAGGCACAGGTGCATGGAGGTCAGTGGTTACTGACCTCAGTACAGGACTTGGGCTGCTGATGTCTGGTGTTAACTTCTCATAACTTCAATGATAGTTGGCCTTTCTTATCAAAATTACAACAGCTGTGGTGAGGTGTCATATTCAGGTTTTTTGCAGGTATTCTTAAATGTATCTGAAATCTCTCTTCTTGTTACAGCTCCTTCCATTCTGTCCGTGTGCTCCTCTGGAGGCCTGAGGTAAGCAAAGGATGCCCAGCCCTTTGTGTGTGGTTTGGAGTGCTGGTGTTTGTGGTTTTGGCTGCCAGTGCTTTGCCCCACCAAAGAGCTGTGTCACTCAGGAAGCTGTTCACGTCAGGCAGCTCCTCTTTCCTGTGGCTCTCCAATCTCAGCTGAGCAAAATGCTGAGAGAAACATCTCTGTGCCCCCTGGGCTGCCCAGGGAGTGGCTGATCCCTCAGCTGGACTCTGCACAGGGAGCTGCTGCTGACCAGACCTTCTGGGTGGTCACTGCCCTGGTCTCAAATTGCCTCTGTGAGCTGTGAAATAAGCCAGTTTTGTTTTTCTTCCTGACATCCTTGGTGTGGTGTTTTATTCCATGAGGTAAATGCATCAGGAATCTGCTGCCTCCCTTGGCTGAAAATCTCCTTTTACTCCCCCAAGGTAACTTCATAGGTTTTAGAAATATATTTTATACGAGGAAGCTGTGAATCTCTTGGCTGTTTTCTCTGAGGTTTGCCATGCTGAAAAGTGCCATGGCACCATATCCACATGGTCCATCTGGGGACAGATCCCATCCTGTGTTTCTGGGAGGAGGAAGGCAGAGGTCTCATGTGAGTGGGGCAGGTACAGTGATGGCACAACTCAGAGCTGAGCTGCTGCAGGGACTGGGCTGATATTAGGGGTGCACTCCTCCTAGAGCTCTTTTGCTCTGCAATTCTACTCTTACGAAACCAAAAATCCTCATAAAATAACTTTCAGTCATTTCTCTGTGGGGAAAATGTACAACAGCAGGCGGTCCCAGAGACCTGAGTTAAATGTGATTTTGCAGAGGAGACAATGAGATTTTAATGCTGTTTCCTGGTTATTATTTTTGATTTAGATTTCAGATTGAATAAAGGAAAATTGTGGAGGAAGATAAGGATGCAGACCTCTAAGGATGTGGCAAACATCTAGAAGAATTTAGTGTATCTAATGATTTGAAAATTATTTCATGCACTAAAAAGGCGATGGAAAAACAAAGAGACAGAGAGACAAAGGCAATAGAGCATTTACTACAGAAATCTTTGTGTAATGTATCTACAGGCACAAGTTTCAGTAACCTTAAGGTAGGAAAAGAATTTATTGGTGTTTTTAATCCTATGTAACCTTCTGCCTCTGAGCATGGCACTATTTATAAAGTCCAAAATATCATGTTGTTAGAAAATCTGTATGTCTGTCATGAATATATTTACAGGCATGCTTGGCTTCCTTTTTCCCTTTTTAGCTCTCAGGGCACTGAGGGAAAGTTTTTGTCCCTTGAAGTATTTGTTTAGGGTAAAGTTAGATCTGCAATTTGCTTAGGGCAAACTTAAATACAGCTTGTGTAAGTAGAAGGAAAATGGAAAAACAAATCAACCTCAGCCTCTCCTCACAGTGAGGATGCTCAGAAGAGGAACAACTCTCAGCACTTGGGCTCCTCTGTTGTCTGGAGCCAGAGGTGCTAAATCGTGTCCTTGTCCCTTGGAAGGCCGGGCAGAGGGATGGCCTGGCAGAAATATGGCCCAAATAGGCTCCTAAATCTCTAATTTGTGTCTGCTGGAGGCATCAGCCTCACGCTGTAAAATCCTCATCGTCGTCCCTCGCCAGCCGCGCTCGGAGCGGGGCCTGCGAGGGGAGCGAGGCTGGCTGAGGGCAGAGCGGCCATAAATCTCTGCAGAGACCTCCTAAATGCAAAAATGCCTTCCCTGCAGCTGGGGAGAGGCACGGCAGGATCATGGAGGAGCAAATGCAAGGCGTCAGTGGAAGTGACAGCGAGAAGCAGAGGGCCTGACCTGCCGTGGCTGGAAATTCATCACGGCCTGACGGCGCCTCCGCTTTAATTTCTCATCACTGCCGGGTCTGGCCTTTGTGGGGAAACGCTGCTCAGCATCAAAGGAGGTTTGCTGAGCCCAAATGTGGCTCAGGCTCAGCACAGCAGGGAGGTTGTGCTGCTGGAACTTGGAAATGGGAGCTTGGCACTCCTTGGGCTCCGGGGAAGCGAGGACAGGTCCTGCCTGCTCCAGGTGAGCTGCACCTGAGCACCTCTGGTTAGGGAGTGAAAAGAGAGGCTGGAACACTCCAATCTGCTTTCAGGCCAGCTGAAATATCCCTAGTGACATCCCCCAGGGAAAAAACACATCCCAGTGCTGCCTTTGAGACTCTTGTGGCGATCAGTAGGGGACTGAATTCAGAGGTTTCTCTGCTGGAACTCCGAGAGCATCAGCTCGAGTCTCTGCCTCCAGCACTGTGTCCATGAGCAGAGCCAGGGCTGTGTGCACAGAGATTAATCCCACTCCGTGTGTTCATCTGATCTCTTCCTCAGCCAAGGTGAGCCCTGTGGTGGTCACTAAGAGATGTGTAAATGCTTTGTCCAGCATCCCAACCTGAAGCAGCATCCTTTCAAATAAATGACAGGAAAGCAGAGGAGTGCTTGAGCTGCTGCAGCCAGCAGGGCCAGGCTCCAGCTGGGGATCCTGAGGGTGTCCAGCAACTTGGCTCTCCTTAGCCTGCCTGGCCCCAGGTCAGGGGCCAGCATCTGCAGCTCTCGAGTTTTCTTCAGCTTGTGTTAAGCACTCTCAGCTTAGGCAGTTTCTGGGGAGGAGCTGTTTGGACATCAGCAATCTGGAAGCAGAAGTTTGCAGTTCTCATCCCTGGAAGATGATGCCAGGAATGCCCAAAGTGAGCTCATTAAATTTTTGTGTCACTGATGGGCCCTCAGGGGCCCGTTCTTTATAAGCAGCTGGTGGTTCCCAAAACCAGCTGGAAGACTTGGCTAAGTTTGGTTGCTTGGCTTCGAGGATATTTAGATCAGACTGATGCACTTCTGTTGCAATCCAGTGCTTTTGGTTTCTCTTGGATTCTTACTTATTTCTTCTTCTTAATTTATGTTTCAAAAGTTGTAGCCAGCATCCCTGTGTGCCTGTAGCTGGCTCTGTGTGTGTCTCTACACTGATGTGTGGGTACAGTTCACCACAAATAATCCCAGAACCCCAGACTGGTTTGGGTTGGGAGGGACCTTAAGGATCTTCCACTGTCCCAGGCTGCTCCAAACCCCAGTGTCCAGCCTGGCCTTGGGCACTGCCAGGGATCCAGGGGCAGCCACAGCTGCTCTGGGCACCCTGTGCCTCACAGGGAACAATTCCTTTATAAGATCTAATCTAAACTAACTCTCAGTTTAAAGCCATAAATCCCTTTTCTTTTTTTTTTTCTTTACTGATGCCATGTTTCAAAGTATAATCTAAAGCAGCAAAGGTTTTTCATTTGCATTTTGAGTATTTGATTGTATTTTGATTGTATATTTGAGAATTTTGATTGTTTTCCCAGAACACAATGTCCCACTGGAAGCAGCACGGGTGTCTTGGAGAAGGACAGAGAAACCCACTTGAAGTGCAGTTAGTCCAAGGAGAAGAAGAAACTGTTGCTTCTGCATAATTCCATTATTCACTGTGCTGAATAATACTTCATTCTGAGAGGCTGTCCAGCATCCCTGGGGGTGTAATGGTATTAGCAGCTTAAAGGAACTATAGGAATAATAGCTTGCCTTACACTTAGAGAAAGCTTTTCATTTGCAAGTGCCCTGCAAGCAGAAAAATCAGATCCTCTTCTCCTGACATCTGGAATGCAGATAAAGATTATTGGATCTATAAAGCAGCAGAGGAAGAAAGAGGGAAATGTTGAGCTTTATTTAATATTAAATATAATGTGCACAATGCCAAATCTGCTGTTACTGATGTCCAAGATCAGGTTTTATGTCACAGTGGAAGGCTGAGATCAATGATGATACAACAGCAGAGTTTCAAAAGTGCCCAGATGTCTGTGCAATGGAATTTCTCCCAGCAGTGCACAAATCCCTTTGAAAAAGGGGATGTAACTATTGCTGCAGTTGTTAAAAATTTATGTAGAGCCTTCACATTGGGCACATTCCATTAGGAATTCCAGAGGCAAACTCTGGTTGCACTTAGCAGAGCAGTGCTTGCATGTGCTGTAAATTCAGCTTGACCCAGTGTTTGAGTTCCAAAACTCTTGGGCCCCTCTCTGTCTCAGACGTGCTCAGTGATCCCTGGGAAGCTGCTGCTCTGCTGCTCTGTCAAAGCTGGTGGCCAAGGAACTCAGGAGCTCTGTCACACTTGAGTCCTGGGGATGGAAAGGAATGCAGAATGAACTTCAGGTGAAAGAAGCTGTAAAAGTTATTTATTAAGAAAACCTTGCTTTTTTATAAGCAGGATCACTAGAGCAGGACACAATCATTGGTTCTTGGGTGAACACCTCTTCAGCATCATTGGATAATTACAGGAGTGATGCCTTAAATGTCTCCCTAGAAACAGAGAGCAGGCAGGGAT
The DNA here is from genome assembly GCA_013400515.1 of Erpornis zantholeuca. Lineage (NCBI taxonomy): Eukaryota > Metazoa > Chordata > Aves > Passeriformes > Timaliidae > Erpornis > Erpornis zantholeuca. Next base: position 356,396 of record VZTN01006051.1, read on the forward strand.
AAAGGAATCAAGGAGGGATTGATTGGAAAGGCCTTCAGAGGTACACTCTGGGCTCCAGAGGCTCCTGCCTCAGTGCATCCCAACATGGACAAGGACAGCTCCCGAGTTCTTCCCACTTGGATCTCAGCATCAATTCCCCAAGCAGAAGCCAGGCAAGGATGGAATTTGCCCAAGCTTGCCCCCCTTTTGCCAAGATTGTGGTTTGCAGTTCTTGTTGGGCCTAGGAGGGTCTGGGTGTCCTTGGAGAGCTGGAGAGNATTCTCAGCCCTGTTAGTGAGAAAGCATGTATATATATATGTATATATATGTATATATATATGGTGTGCCCTATCCCGAGGTCCTGCAGTGACAGGACGAAGGGGAATGGCCTGAAGCTGATGGAGACATAGATTTAGGTTTTGGTGTCATTTCTGTCTCACTGAGAGTCGGTGACTTTTCCTTGTTTGAGCACAGAAGAGGAGGGGCCTGGTTGTTGTCTTGCTTTGGGTTTTGTGTGCACTGAATTGAGTGGTAGCTCTATTAAAAGCAGGAATATTTCTGAGCTAACAGCAGGTGTGTCTTCTAGGGACACCATTATATTTCACAAGTCCCATTAGCCTGACACTAACTCTGCAATTAGCAGCCATTAGTAAATAGTACATATTATTTATATGATGCAGCCTTTCCGTGCTGGCAGGAATGTTTTCAGGAAAGCTGTTCAGCACCACGGAGAGCGCTCAGATCCCCGTGGGTGGAGCGGGGGCTCGGTGGTCACCAGCCCAGTGTCCAGCAGCCCCTGTGTGTTATTTCCCCTCTGACCCCAGCAGGATTTGCCAGCCCATTTGGAGGATGGTTTGGAGGCTGCCTTTTGGCCAAGGTCAGGCCTGAGGAGCAGCCAGCTCCCTCAGATCCTGGCCAGCTCCGGGGAAAATCAGGTTCTTGATGTGGCACAAAGCTCAGGGGTGCAGAGGAGCAGCCCAGCACAGCCAGACTCAGCTTTTGAAATGCTTTGTATCTCACACAGTGTTTGCACAGCTTTGCCACTTTGTGGGTCCCCACTCTGTTTCCTTCAGTTGACAGCCAAAGTTTCCAGGAATTCCCTTTGCCAGTGCCCTGATAATTTGCATTACCTGAATAATCTGAGTAAGCATTTGTTTTGAAAGCCAATATTTAGATACAGAGCGCTCGTTTGCATTTCCCCCCTCCCTGAGGCCTCGGATGAGTTTGTTTGTCCCAGAGCTCAGCCCAAAGCCTTTGTCCTTGTCCTTCACCACTGCTAATCCTCAGCCCTGGGACCCTGGAAGCTGGGGATAATCAAACTCAGCAAGTGCAAGCAGTGTTTGCAAGGTGTTTCCTTCTTTATTTACCTTCTGCAGGACATTAAATAAACCTGCAGTTCTTCACTGTCAGAAACCTGTGTGATTTACAGCTGGGAGACTCTGACTGCCTGGAGAACAGAAGGCTCCAGGGAGACCTTGGAGCCCCTTCCAGGAGCTAAAGGAGGCTTAGAAAAAAGAAGGAGAGCAAATTTTTTTGCAGGCAGAGAGTGACAAGACGAAGGGGAATGGTTTTAAGCTAAAAGAGGGTGAAAGGGAGTGTCAGCAGGTATCAGCATTTGCCCAAAAAAGCACTTAACTCATAAGTAATAAAGACTGGCAGGAAGCTATTTGGGAGCTCAAATTGAAATCATTATGAGTTAAGAGTGAAATTGTTGCTTGTCAAGATTAATTAGTTTATACAGTTCCTAAGACTATTACAGATTCCCCTTTCCTAGCATTTTCTCTCTCTGATAGTTATACATTCATTTTAATGACCATAACGAGAGTATAATGCAGAAAAATAGTTTTTCCAGTGTGATCTGGAGATGTGGTGAATGCTCAAGGTGCTTTTAATGTTGTCCATTTCAGGTGAACTTTTCCATGTATGTTTGCTATGAAGGCAGAACTCCTACTTAATTTGCATGTTATTACTTTACCAGTGTTTAATGCACTTTACCGAAACTTCAAAAATTTTAATTCAGTTTATTTTTGGAGCCCCATTAAGGAGATAATATTGGCATGGTGTGTTACTTCTGGAACACTTTTCCCAGTGCCTAAATGCCTTATTTCAACATTTTTTCCTATCCAAAAATATATTTTGTTTCTCCAGTTGTGCAAATAAAACCGTGTACCCAAGACTTTCTTTTTCTCAGCACTTTGTAAAGTAAACCTTAAATATTTTCTTTAGTCCTTTATGGTGGTTTTTTGTTTTGGTTTGGTTTGGTTTTTTTTTTTTTTTTTGAGTTGCCTGATGAGAAGATGCAAATGTGGCACATATAAAAGATCTTCCATTTTAATTTAATTGCTGAACATTTTCACTACGGCGCAGCCATTATCTGTTTGGCTTTTATTGCCTTCTCCAGCAACTTCCAGCAGTGAGTCAGCGAGTCCATAACAACAGCAGGAATTATATCCCTGCCTGTCCCCTGGGTGTGCTCCTGGATCTGAGCACGGCTGCTCATGGAGCTCATGGAGAGCTTTAAGCACCTTAAAAAGGGGTGTTAGCAAAAGGATTCTTTAATATTTTTTAAAATTATTTTGAAGGTAATACAGAATTTTTTTTTAGGTGTTCTGAAAGAGATTGTGAAGAGTTCGCCGTCTCTACAGAATAAAAATACCTCCAGCTTCACTTAGGGCTCCTGGCTGGGGGAGCAGGTGTGAAATGCCTGAATTCTGCCCCCAGCTGGGCAACCCAGAGGGTTAAATATCAGATTTGAATATCACAGAATATCCTGGGTTGGAAGGGACCCACGGGGATCATCCAATCCCCACTCCTGGCCCTGCACAGACACCCCGAGCAGCTTGAATCCACTGACATCAGACACAAACTATTGTCTCCATCAGGTGTTTGCTGGAGAACAAATGTGCTCAAAAGTAACAAAAAGAAATTGCCTTTTTTTTGGAGCAGTATTTGGGATTGCTCCTGATGCTCTTTTCCTCTTAAAGCCTGAGCTTTGTTTCAGCCACTGAGAGAGATAATGGTGCTGAAACATTGCAGGCAGCTGAGATTGTTCTTCACAGGGCAGTGCAGAGAGCCCTGCTTCCCTGTTGTCTTCCTGGTTTTATCTGATTAATTAATTAATACATATTTATTCATTTACAGGCACAGAATAGGACAGTTTAAATCAAGAATCCCTTCTCTTCCTTGGCTTGGAGTTGGCTGTGTTTATCTTCAGTTTTCAAGGGGGAAAAAAATCCTCAGCCCGTGGATTTTGTGCCTAAAACCATTCCTTTGTGTGGTGATTTCACAGCAGAGCAGATCCTGCTCTTGCACAGGGGTGGGAGCAGGAATTGCTGGTTTGGAGGAAATTTGAGTATCAGTGATCCTGGGTGATACTCCAGCCTTGTACTGGGCTGGAGTGAGTCTTTGCACAATTTCCTTGGCCAAGTGTTGCAGTTTGGGGGAGCAGGTGATGTCTGGGGGTTGTAATATTATATCTAATAATTAGGCCAGGTTGGATGGGGCTTGGAACAACCTGCTTTAGTAGGAGGTGTCCCTGCCCACAGCAGAGGCTTGGAATTAGATGCTATTTAATGTCCCTTCCATCCCAAACCATTCTATGATGCTTTTAGTCTAAAATTTTCATCTTTTCTGTTCCCACCTTCCCTTATTAAGAGAGACCAGTATAAAATCCAGTGAATTCCAGTAAAAATTTGCAGTTTTGTGGTGGTTTTATTTTTCTGCCCTGTCCCTGAGCAGTTGCCAAGCTCTTGGCACATCAGTGCTGCCCTTCAGGAGGTGCCCTAGGTGACAAATGAACGCCCAGTAACTCCCTGGTTGGAGCAGTGTGGGGTTTTTCTGTGGTTTTCAAACCTCAAATACACATTCTCTGATCCCATAAGAAAGTCTCAGGTGACTAAAATGCTCTCTGGGTTTTGCTTCCTGTGGTGTTGGAATGCCCAGCTGGGTTTGGGAGGGGTTTTTCACAGGGCTGAGTTCACACAGAGTTTTTCCGTGGCTCCAACAGGTTAGGGGTGCTCTTAAATCAAACCCCAGTGACTCACAGAGCCTTGTGAGGGTTCTGTGAATTACAGCAGCACTGGGAGAAACTCAGGCTGTGGGCTTTTATACCTGATGGATTGCTCTCTTCAGGAGAGCACAGTGAGGACAATGACTTTCACATGCTGAGTCAAACAAGAAACAGCCCAAACTTGGAATTGTTTTGCTCTTTGGCTACTCCAGAAAATCACAGCACATATTTTGGACCTGTCTGGGGATTGTAGCTCATATCTGATGGATGTTTTCTGGTGAGAAATGATGTTCTGATTTGATAATGAGTGAAAATTCTGGCCTGAGCCTGCTCTGAGCCCCTGCTCTCTGTGGGGTCGTGTTTTGATTTGCTTTTTTAAGCTGAAGCTGCTCCCACTTGGGATGTCCTCTCCTGGCTCCAGCAGCATCCCCTGTCTCCAGGTGCTTCCCCTGACCTTGCAATATTTTATGGAATATAAAATATGTTTCTATAATGTAGAGCTATTTTAGAAGGTTTATTAACATTTTATATAGTGTACAATGTCTGAAAGTAATGGTCCAATTATTTATGTGACAAGATGTCCCTGAAAATGTTCATATCTGTGCTGACTGTTTAATAAGGCACTAAAAAATACCATAACCCTCTGCTGCTAAAGCCTCTCAGGGTAACAGCCCTCAATTACATCCCTGCTGCAGTTCCATTTAACATCTGTATTAAATCTATTTTGTTAAGGTTTTAAGGAATAATCTTAATGCAATTAAATAGCAGCATTAAATCATAGGGGACTTTTTGTTTTTTCCACGCTCTCCCAGTGAGAAGTGGAGTGGCACAGCAGTGAGTGACAGGGATGTGCTGCTGCTAGCACTGCGTGTTTCATTCCTCTGACAAGTGTATGTCTCCAGGGGAATGAGGGAATTCAGGATCAGGGTCGTTTGGAGTGTGTGTGACTCCAGTTGGGGGAGTCCTCACCCCTGGGGGTGTCCAGGGGAGGCCTGGGGGTGGCACTCGATGGTCTTGGAGGTCTCTCCAACCTCAGCGATCCTGGGATTGCATTCAGGACATTTTCACTAGAAACAGTATCAGATGATATCAGAGGTCAGCTTTTTGGCCTTCTGCTCACATTACATTACGAAAGTATCGTGATTGTTTTTTTACAAAAAGCCTTTTTTCCAGCATCTTCAGCAATTTGGAAGTTGTGTTATAAAGACCATTTTTCCTCAGGCAGTAATGGGTATGTTTGTTTATTTTATGCACAGTTGGATAAGTACCTTCCACCTGGCCAGAGGAGATAAATGTTTCTGTGTTTTTGTCTGAAAGTCTGAGCATATTAACCATGAGAAAAGCCACGTGGAAAACTGAGGAAATAATTCTAAGTTTGTCCTTATGAATGCAGAAAACTGTGAAGGTGCATTTGTTTGACAGTGAGGAGGTGAATAAATAAATTAAATGTAGTGGGTACTGATGGTGGACAATGAAATGATTTAGAAATGCTCTGAAAGGAATTCCTTTAAGTTCCAGCTTTAAAAATAAAGTGAGGAAAACATATTTCTTAAACTGTGAGGGGAAAAAAAAGAAAGAAGCAATAGCTATTAAGTGCTGGCAGATAGCTGGTGGGTTTGTGTTCAGGAATCGCTCTGGATATCTAAAACAAAAATGAGCTCTGAAGTTATTCTCGTTAATGGATATTGGCAAAATGTGCAGCAGTTTTATATCACTGATAAAGGCAAAGTAAATGAAACACCTACAGCTCAATTAGCTCTGAAAGGTGTCTCCTGTGCTGGCAGGAGGGATTGGCTCTGGAGAAAGCGACTGCAAAGTTATCGATGCCTTTGGTGTTTGGCATTGTCCCACTGGGCAGAGGGGCCTGGCAGAGCTCCTGCTCCATGCAGTTCTTAGGATGTTCCCGAGATCCTTTTTGTGGGCTTTAATGAGATGTCCTAACCACGAAAATTGTGCTTTTCCAGAAGATATCACAGCAAAAAAGCAGCTTGGTGTGGTAGATATAATTTCTGGTGAAACACTGGACAGCTTAACACGTTTAAAAGCGTGCAGCAATTTAAAACCGAGTTACAAGTTAATCAGGTAACATCAGCTTTGCCTCATTTCAATCCTGGAACAAGAACTAAATCGTGGATTTTAAACAAATGCGAGCACACGTCTGCAGCAGGAAATGTCCAGCCTGGACATGTGTTCTTTGGCTCCATAAAACTTTCATCATTTCCACCTGGATGTTGTTTCCATTGGAGCTCTCCCCGCTGCAGAGTGCTGGCTCCATAAGGGGGGCTGATTGATTTTTATGCTAATCCTAGGTGAAAAGCAGCTGTTGTAGCCGCGGCTTGCGCTCAGCTAATCCAGCTCATCAGGGCTGTAAACAGCCAGATAAAGCAGGGCTGGTTAGAGGGGATTTCAGCCTGTAAGGTGCTTATATCCCTGCAGCCCGGCGGCTCTCCCTGGTGTTCACCTCAGCAGGGAATCGCTCCGGGGTGGGGATGGGATGGGCCCTGCTCGGTGTCCCTGATGATGAAGGATGGGGAGAAAGGATGGAAAGGCTTTGCCACCCCAGCTCCTCCAAAGGAGGAGAGTTCCAGTGGGATGGGAGGCAAGCATCCTGTTCCTTGTGTTCCCTGGCTGCCGTTGCTGCTGGATTCCTGCTGGATTCCTGCTTTTTTGGGGGTGTCCCTCCCGTCCCTCTTGCCCCAGCCAGAGCAGGGTGATGCCGTAACGAGGGAGGGATTTACAGCCCACTCTAAATTTGATTTGTTGCCACAAACATTGTACAAAGAGGAGCTTGTTCTTTTATTAAACACTCCCAGCCTGAGGGCACAGTTTATACAACATCATTACACCTGGTAGGAATGAGTCAATCCTGTTCCCTTTCCAATGATGGATGGCAGGGGGTGTGTGCATCCAGGGGAGAAGGGTTGTGCTGTTCATTCACCCACCAGCTAATGAGCATTAGTGGATTTTTTAATATAGATACTTAAACAAATATATAATTCAGAGATATGCTGATTAACCTGGTCTAGTGTGGAATGGGGTTGGAAGTAGATGATCTTGAAGGTGCCTTGCAATGCAATCCTTGCTGTGGTTCCATGATTTTCCCTGTACCCGACTCAGGGATGTATCCCCACCCCCCCTCCTCTCCCCTCTGCTTAATTAACTCTGCATTCACTCAGCACCTCCAAACTGCCACACACAACACTGAACCAGAATTAACTTCTCTTAGTGCCTGTAACAGAATTAAACCCCAGCTTAAGCAGGGCAGGCTTCAGTTATTAATCCTCCCATGAGCAACTATAATTATTTTTGCCAGCACTAATTTCATTTGCATATGCATTGTTGAGTTGCAGATCGCAGGGAAGCAGGGGGGCTTTGGGGGCTCTGCTGAATGAAGCAGCGCTGTCAAAGCAGAGATCGGGGGGAATGAAGTGCTGGTTTAAAGGAGGGGAAAAGCAGCAATGCACTGACATAAAAAGGCAAATTAACAGCTCAGAGCGTTTCTGATCTCTCTGTTGGTGAGAGGATTCCCGGGAGAGGTGATTGTCCTACATCTGTCAGGAGTGTCTGAATGTGACACTGGAGGTGACAGGGTGGTGGGGCTGGACAAACACAGCTCAGTGTCTGCCCTCAAACCCAGCAAAAAGAACCATAAAACACTTCAGTTGCAGGTGGAAAATCAGTTTTATTGGGCTGTGCCTCACACTGTGTGTGCTCGGAGTCCCAAGGTGACACAAACACCTGAATGTTGGGCAAAGGACAGGAGCAAAACTTCATTTGGGCCAGAGGATGTGCCACAATTTTTTCCCTCACAGATTTTGAGGAAACTTCAATCTGTGTCACTTTGCTCTGTTTTGCAGGTTGTTGTGGCCCTGGCTGTCAGAGTGTGGGGGTTTGTTGGCGATAATTCCTGTTCCAGGCCAAAAAAAGCACTCACGTAAGGCAGCTCAGATGGTTCCTCCTTCCCCTCGTTTTTCACAACGTGCTCAAGTTGTCACTACCAGTTGGATGGGACAACACAGGCTTTGCATTTCCCTCTGCTGTGCTAGGAGAAGCAATTCCCATACTTTCTGCTGGGATTTGCCTGGAGGGTCATTGTGTTGAAATACAGATTTTAGAGGAAATGCTGTAGTCTTAACTAAAAATCAGCTTTTGTGGAAATTAGTGAGAGAAACAGGAGCTAGATAACTAACCCTGGGTGCAAATAACTACTGCTCTGTCAGTGTGAGTTTGTTTAGCCCTGTTTGCAGCCAGAAACAGCAGAACTGATACACAGATTTAGGGAAGGCCCTGACAAGTACCAACTGCCCCAGATGGGAATCCATTCTAAGGAGTTTTCCCAGGGGTAATTTGTATTGTCAAAGCCTGTAGGGGTAGAAAGGTGATGGCGAGGAAGATGAGGGTCACTTTATCCTCTGAGACCTCCCCTCAAATTATAAGACCACCACCCCAAATCAAGGAACATACCACGCGTGCTTAATGACTTTCAAGCTAATTACCATGCGAAGCAGGGATGGGAGGTGTTTCTGCTATCAATATGTGTTTGTATTTTGGATATTCAAAGCTTTTGTAAATAAATAGTCTCTGAGATCTCCTGGGTCTTTGCATTGTGCATGAGGGAAGGATCCCCACAGTGCCCAGCGCCAAAACAAACACACACTTTGTAACTCTGAGCTGTTAGAGAGTCTTTGTCTGTCTCAAGTTGAGTATTGATATTAGATCAATGCTCATATTTTAATAAATCAGTGTGACAGCTGGTGAAGGAAGGGCTTGGGAAGGACATGGGTTGGCTGATGTGTGCCCACCTTGGCCCTGTGGGCTGAAGAGCAAATAACCAGGTCCTCCCTTCCCTGGAGCCCTGAGGTTCGTGGCTGTCTCTCCAGTGCTTGCTGATATTTATCTTTGGCAATCGCTGAGCTCAGTTTTCTGTGCTCAGGGGTGACCTCGAGCAGCTCTGAGGATCAAAAATGTGAGGAAAGAAGCTGCAAATGCAACTGTGCTCCCCAAACCTCTGCAGGGCACCCAGTGAGCACTGTGACACTGTAAAAATGTTATAGAAATATTATAAAAATAGGCATGTTAATGAGGGAGAAGTTGTCAAGAGCTTGGGAGGAGAAGTGGGGAGCAGCAGTATCTCTAAGCCACAGCTGAGAGTTGCACAAAGCTTTTTTCTTGCTCAACAGGCAGAGTGAAATAAATTTATTTTATTAATGGAAATCTGTTTTTCCAATAAGAGAGCTCAGAAGGCAGAGGGCAAGAAAAGGGAAGGGTCAGCTTGGGATCTTAATGCATAGCATTTTGAGCTCCTTCCTTTTTACAAATGTTTAATTCATCACTCAATGTTCCTCTATTTAGTGCTGCTGAAACTGAGTCAGAAATAAGAAATCCTCAAAGAGCTTGGTCCATGCAGTCATGAATGTTCCACACGATTTGTGTTTAAATCTTCAGTGCTGGACAACTTTGTACATTTCATATTGAACTCTCCATTTTCCAGCTTGTTTCCCAAACTGCATATTATTTTTAAGAATTATCAAGTGGAGGGTTGGGAAAGGGTGGGAAAGGCCCTCTTGTTCTGGGAAGAAAAATTCTGAATAAGGACCAGAAAACAGCTGCTGGAGGTGCTGGTCTCATGAGCATGGGAACAGATTTAGTGGGTCAGATGTAGCCATGGAATTGTTAGGGTTGGAAAAGCCCTCCAGGGCCCTTGAGATGTTATCCCAGCACTGCTATGGAAGTCGTGCCCCTGCCTGGCCCAGCAGGAGTCACCCTGGGAGATGGGGATGCTTCCAGCAGTGCTTCCAAGTGCCCTGTGCCAGCCTCCAGCCACTCAGGTCTGACTTGGTGTGGCCTGAGCATTTCAGGCTCTGTATTTCCTCGGAGCACTTCCCTGCCTGGGGGAGCAGCCCAGCCCAGCCCAGCCTGCCAGGAGCTGTTGGAGTCTCTTTGCAAACAGAACAGGGCCCAGGCAGACATTCCAGGGGCTTTTTATTATTTCATTCAGGCATCAGCCACACGAGAGATGGCTCACAGCTCATGCCTGTGCTGACAACCCAAAATCTCTTGGTTACAGAACATTCTTAAAAGTTTTTTAGCCAATACCAAGCTTCTAAAGCTTCCAGACAACTGTTCTAAGCAGTCACTAAAAAGCACACGTGTGCCTGTTACAGGCAATACTCACTTGTGTGCCTTGGAATAACAATGCACAATATTCCATTATTGAGCTTAAAACTTCAGTGTCTTTGCTAAGCACATTTTCTGCAGTCTCTAGACTCATCTGAGCCAAACCTGGGAACACTAACCCTTGTTTTAATGTCCTTGCTTATTAGATAATTGTTTCTTCTTCTAACTTCAGGCTTTTGCAGCTGCAGCTGAACCTAAAATCTATGCTTTATTTCTGAAATTTGCTTTTCTCACTCCATCTGAAAGCTTTCTCACCTTTGCATTTCCCACAGGGAGCAGGAGGGGAAGGATGGCCATTAAATCCTTTGGACTGTGAGGAGGCCCAGGAGGTGTCCTGGGGACACAGAGTGGGTGAGGAACTGCAGCTCCAGCAGAATGGGCTCTGGCTCCAGCCCTCCCGAGGCACTGCCTGAGGATGGCATCTGTCAGGGCTGGAAGGGATTGAGGAGCAGGAACAGGCACTGCCTCTGCTCCCTCACATCCCAAATCAGCTGTGCTCTGCACAGCACAACTTCCCTGCTCTTTTTTTATCCAGCAGTGGCCTCACCTCCTCCAGCACTAACTCTGTGAGGAGGGAAACAAACAGAGCAGGAGCTGGCTCAGGTGCACCAGGACAACTTTAATATTTCTGAGTGGTTTTGTACCTTTCTGTGCCCACGAGGAAGAATGTAAGTGAAAGCTAAGACTTGCAGGTGCCTGGAAGTGGCTTTGATGTCGATACTCCAGAGCAAACACAGCTGGGATGTTTGGCAATGCAGCAATGTGTCCTGGTTGGGAAGGGATGTGGTGATGCAGGCACCTCGAGAGAGAATCAGGTGTGGTGGCACAAGGTGAGACCCCACTACAAACACAGGGGGCACAGATTTGTCGTGTTCAGGGCAGCTGAGCTGAACTCACATGTGGTTTTTGCCTAAAAATCTTCCATTTTTTGTTCAAACTACTCTATCCAGCTCCACAGTGGGAGAACAAGGGGAGGAGCAGCCCTTGGGAAGGTTCCCTTCCACTGCTAAGGAAGGTTTGTGTAGCTTGAAATGAAGAGAAAAAACATCATGGGTGCCCTGGTCCAGGCATGTGTGAGATCCCTGGAGGTCTGGGGCCATTCCCCATGGAATGTTCCCTCTCTCAGGACCTGTAGCATTCCCAGCCCTGCTCCTTTCTCTCTCAGCACATCCTGGACACTTTCCAGCAGCCTTTTTCCCCCAGTCTTTGTTCCCACTCTGCGATTTATCCCCAGCTCTGTGGGCAGCAGCTCAGTACAAATAGCCAACAATTTTTCCCTGCTTTGCTTGGATGGGGAGTGTGTGATGGCAGCAAGGATGGGAGCTGTTCCTGAATAACCCAATCTCCTGGTTTGCAGCTGTTTGAAGTGACAGGTTTGGTGTTTGTGTCACTGTGGGTAACGCTTTGGTTCAGCTCTGACAGGACAAATCTGAACATCATTTTCCACTGGACATTTTCTGCACAAATCATGTTCTGTGAATTCCCTGCATGCTCTGGGATGGCAAGAACGCTGTCACTATCCCCAGGATGTGTTCTGGAACAAAATTCTTTTACAAATCTCAAACACGACAGGAAATAATACACCAGTGGTGATTTCAGAGCTCTGTTACCAGCTGCTGCTCTCACCAGGCTGATGGAACAAGAATCCATTAGGTAGAATTCCTTCCTGGAAAGGGCTCTGAGGCATTGGGAGGGGCTGCCCATCCCCAGAGGTGTCCAA
>VZTN01006053.1:30849-69402 GCA_013400515.1 Erpornis zantholeuca
CGGGAGGCGCGGAGCGTGTGCCCGGCCTGGCTCTCGGGGTGCGGGTGAGTTCAGGTGTCGCAGCTGCGGGGTTGTCCCAAAATAGGTTATTCGACCTGCTGTGCGTGAGGCTAATCCGCACACAGAGCCAAGGTACTTGATTTATTTGCAGTTCTGAGCGGAAAGAAGGGTTGGGTGGTAAATCCACAAAGCCAGCACGGCGACTATCAAAACTTTTCACTGTTTATGCATTGTATCGGACAAAGACATTAATGTTAATTTGCTATAAGCTTACGTAGTCTCTTATTAATGAGTATTCTGTCTTTTATTGGTTCAATTATTCCCTCGCTTCTCATGCTAAGTAGTTTGCGTGCTTAGTCTTTCTCTTGTGGATAGGTGGTTTTCTTGAGTTGGTAGTCTGTGAGTTACTGGTCACGATTTTGTGGTTCCGGAATTACCTTTTACCCACTTGGAAGTGATTTCAGCACAGTTGCTGAGCTGGCTTTATTAGTTTCTTCCTTATCGTGGGAGTTCTACCGAATGTCCTCGTGGCCTGTAGATGCTGCATTCTTTGTGTCCACTGGTACATCCTTCATCCCAAGCTTTGTTAATCTCCCCCTAGATCTAAGATCGTTGAAGCGTGTCAAGTCCTAAACCTTAGCAAGGCAATTCTACGGACAAGTAATTTATCTTCCTAACATTTGGACATCAAGGTTGGGGACAGGTTTCTCTCTGAGTGCACAGCTCCATCAGCCAGCTGGAGAGGAAGTGTGAATGCTGTGGTTTGTACCTGAGCACATCAGTCACGTTCAGGCCATTAGGTTTGATGCTCATCTCACTGCTAATTTGTATTTACCACTTCTCTGTAGCCTTCTGTCTCTCTGTAGCACGCTACAGTGCAGTTTTCAGCTGTAATTTCTATGCAATGCAGGGACAGACTGTGCTGTGCTACAAGCAGTTCTCTACTGGAGGAGTTTGTTCTGCCAGAGTTACTAAGGGGTTAGCAGGCTGTCAGGGGAGGGGGCTGCGTGTGCTTCTTTGGGTGTTGCTGCCCTTCACAGCAAGGAAAGCCTCACAGGTAGTTTCTGTTTTGTTTTTCTTGTATTAAAATAACTGTAAATGTGGGCTCAAAAACCCAATCTTGACCATAAGATGATTTGCCAAAACAAATATCCCCATTGAGGGCTGCCTATTTGGAAGCTCTGGCTGTAATAGGCCACTGCTGCATCAGTGGCCCATCTTCCTGGGGATAGAAAGCCCCTGGGGCTGTGTGGGAATTGCCAGGAGGATCCTAACCCCAGTTAATAGATGTAGCTGTGGTGGGCTGCTGGCATTTGCAGCTTCTTCCCATGTTTTAAATTTAGTTTCCGGAGGTGGAAGTTCAGTTCTGAGGTATATTTTGCCACTGACGCAAAAATTACGTACTAAAATTCTTAACATTTTAAGTGGCAACTAGGGATGTCTGTCAGAAGTTGGTGAGAGGAGGTGGTTTGTGCTGGCTGGGTTGACATGCTGAGCTAAAGTGCTTGCAGTGCATTCTGATCGCTATGTTGTAATGGCTTTTGGCCATAATAAACATCAATATGCTGTATAGGATGATTCTTCACCTTGAGAGATTAACACAAACATTTCTTCTAAGTGTAATTGCTGTTGTACTTCGAAAGGAGCAGCAGCTTTCACAGCTGACCAGTTTTGAATACTATTCACGCACATTTGAGGCCAGCCTAATGTAGCCAATGAGCTAATTTGAAGAGCTGCTTCATTGTGTCTGTTTCTTTTTAACAGCTCTGATGACAAGTCACAGAGGATCAACAAAAGCAGATGGCAGGAGGTGGCTCTTGGTGCTTTGGGGAGTAGCCTACTGGAGTAAAAGATTAGAAGATACGCACATTAATACAAACCACAAAGAATTACTTTTGGCTAAACATAAGAAAACCAAAACCCCTTTGTGCCAGAGTGTGTTAAAACTGAATTTGAGAAAAGTTTGAAAAAAATTACACTTTGTAAGCATTCCAGTTTCACTCTGCTTACTTGATACTGAGAGTTCTTTTTCCCCAAGTGCAGTCCAAAGTTCTGAGAGCACTGAACAGATATGTGTATAACGTCATCAGGTACCAGCACAGGCTTGCCTGATAGATTTAGGGCTCTGGCAGAACATTGGTGGGGAAAAAAAATATACTTCATCTTGTGTGACACATCAAAGGTGTACAAAACATAATGTGTTGATTTAATGCATAACAGCATCAGTTAACTTTAAGGCTGACCATTATAGGATTTTTTTGGAGCCTTATATATTTTTCTGTAGAAAGTCTCACAAGGATTTTAACTTCCAAGTTGAAAGAACACCAATATTTAAGTCCCAAGGAGCATGAATTAGTACTGTATGTGATGGGTTTTTTTTTTTTGGTTAGTGCTGCGGTGAATGTTGTTTTCCCCTAAACTTCACATCTTGTTAAAATATGTATTAGTGGTGCTGTGCATACTACTTTGGGAGTGTAATGACAGTCACTGCTTAATTTGATGCTCTCTGAAAGCCAGGCACAATGTCATGACTTGGTCCTGAACCTGCTAGGAGCAGAACATAATCTGTGTAACCAGTGGTTGTCAGGGATAACTCTCTGAACACAGCTGGAACTTAAAATTTCCATTTTCTTGTGGGCTTTTCCAATTTTGGAGTGATTTTATTTGTTTAAGGATGATTTTGGAAGTTTATAGCTTTTTGTGACTTTCTGTGACGTTTTTCTGAGCATTCAGGAGTGACTGTAATGAGATCACTGTGGGATTTTTAACTTCTTTTGACTCAGCTGACTCATCCTGTAGCATATTTAAAACTTACAAATCCAGGATTTTCTTGCCAGCTAACAGTAGGCCAGAAAGGATAATTCACAGTTTCTGAGTTGCTGCAACATCTTGAGGTAAGGTAGGAAGGGGAACCTGACAAATCTTGTCCCTTGAAGTAATGCAAGGTGAAGGTCACTCTAATGCCTGCAGTGGCAGTGCAGTTTTTTCTGCAACCATCTCATAATGCTGTGTAAAACCGGGGAAGTTTAAACCATGCCACTCAGGAAAGGAATGTGATATTTTTTTCCTCCCTTTGCACAGGTATGGGCATATATTTTCACATCACTCTGTTATTATTGTGGAATGTATTTTTATATGTTTATGAAAAAGTAACCTTGCTTCTGAACGTCTGGAACAGATGCGTGGTTCATGTGTCATTAAATTAGAAACTGCAGGAAAACAAAGAACCATCTGGAGACTTGGTGGGGGGGAAGGTTGAGGTTTCTGGTTAAATGTATTATCAACACAGGAAAAAATATAAAGAGTGCTTCAGCTACAAAAGGAGGCAAAGTGTGATGGGCATTTTGTTTGGTTTTGGTTTTAAACCATTTTCTTTTTGTAATTAGGGGAAGCAACAGAATGAAAGACATGGACAATATCAAAACTGTAAAGAAAGAATGGTAGGTGCCAGTTCTCCCCTCCCTATTTTATCTCTTTCTTTCCCACTGCTGTTTTTGTGTCCTGCATTACTTTTCAAACTTTATGTTAAATTCTAAAATACAATATTTTTACTGTATTCATCTGTTCCACATATACTGAAAGTTTAAAAAATCCTATTGTTTTACTGAAAGATTTTTCACATGCCTGAAATGTTTCCTAGATGCAAGAAGCTGTGTAAATATTTTTATTTCAAATTGCAAGGCAGCCCTTCAAATTGCTAACTCACTATGCAGCTCTGCATCTGATATGGAGGTATATGCTTTTCCAGTTCTGTTTCTGAGGTAAACCATAGTGAATAGCTACATTAATGCTCCAAGTTTCTTTTGTTCTATTTGAAAACTAAATTAGGGACACTATACTTTTGAAATTTCTTCTTTAAAGTTGTTGAGGTTTTCTTTTGTTTAAGATGTTAATCTCCAGGGATTCTTAGTGTTGCATAGATGCACTGCAAACAATTCCATTTTATGCAAATGTATCTAATTACCATTCCAGCGAGCATTGCTGCTCTTGAATTCAATGCAGAGTTTTATGTAAAATTGGATATTTTCTCAAGAGCTGGGATTTTTATTTTCTGAATTGCCTAAAATAGACTTTTCTGAATCTCCTATAGGAGTAACTCCTGCAGTGTTTACAAAAAGCTGCATAATCTTCTTAGTATGCAAAGAACCCATACTGAGATAATAATTCAGGTTGCATATTTCTGCATTTTGACTGGTGAAAATCTAAGAGAAACAGCTATCACATATACAGTGTTCTAGAAAAAGATGTGATTGATGCGTCTTTTTTAATACCCTGGCAGTCTCCACAGTGTTGAAGGCTTCTATTGTATTTCTTCAGTGTGCTCCAGAGGTGTTGGGTCACTTGAGTTTCCCTAATGCAATTTCCAAAACATTCATGGTGGCTCTGGGATGGTGCTGGGGATGGGGAGGTTCAAATGGAGGTGGAGGAGTAAATCCTAGGGCAATTTTCTTGTATTTTTTAAAACTTACGGCAAAGGAACCCAAGCTTGTATCACAGAAATGCTTTAAGGAAAGCCCTTCGTTGGTGTGCAACTCGGTGTATGAGGGTTAGAAGTATGAATCATCTAACTTGCATTCCTTGCTCTGATACCAAGTTTAGAAGCTTTGCATAGATTAGTTCATCTTTTCTGATTATATTCTTTACCTTGTGCTTTTGAAGTGCAAATAGTAGCACTTAGAGATTGGAAAGAGGTTTATAGAAAAGGCACAATGCAAAGTTGTCCTGATGTCTTGTAGCAGCTGAGTAAGCTGGGTGTGGGGGAGTGTGCCTTCTATATTTCTTGGTACAGAGCTTCTGAGGTACCTACTTGACTTCTTATGTGTCCTCTGAGGAGTTATTTTTGCTTCTTTGTTCTGCAGGGTGTGTAAATCAGGAACCGATGATCAGATTTTGAACGGTACAGAACAAAACTGTGACTACTTTGTAGATAACCTATTTGAAGAAGCTCAGAAGGTTGGTGCTATGTGTGTGCCCCCAACCACAGTCAAGAACCAGGTAGGCAGTGAAGAAAAAATACTCGTGTTTGATACAACAGTCCTCTAGGAGTATTCTGGAAAACAGATGCCAGAAGTCCAACAGTCTTTTCCAGTACATCATTAAAAAAATGTACACAGAATTCAGAGAGCTGTAGGAATAGCCTCCCATCTCCCAGTCAGTCAGGCCTTTGCTGCTGGGCTTTTGGCTCTTAGTGCTTTACAGTGGATTTGGAGTCACTCTAGAACCAATGCTGGCATTGGCTAATGCACTTATGCTTTATTAGTAAGGAGAGTGAGGTGAGCAGGAGTTCAAGGAATGACAAGTACTATTACATAAGAAAGTTATTTAAGGAGCTGCAGCCTTTTTATGCATAGGCATAGCCCAAATATTTTTCATTTGCTCTTATTCATATAATTATGGTTGTAGTGGGATGTTCAGTGTGGGTTTGTATCTCAGTGATTCTGTCCTTTTCGTGTTTTTCTGTTACTCATCAAAGACTGGTAAGGGGAGGAAGAAAAGGCTATGTAGAGCAAAGATGACAAGAAGGAATTTGGAGTGGGCATTGCTAGAAGTTATGTTCATGGATCCTTAACTGACCCTGGAAGAAATGAAATTTCAGGAGCAATATCTTAAATTGCAGTCCTGAAATAGTGTTCCATGGCATTAGTTGTGTCAATGCTTAAATAGGAATTTGGAGTGGAATAATTAGTCCATGCTAAATTTGCATACTGGCTCACTGTAGAGGAACCTTCCCATAATTAGAACTCTTTCTGTATGCATTGGTGCCATGAGACACTGGAGTTTTTGATGGAGTCTAATTTTGTTGAGTGCTGTCTACTTCTTTTGACAGATTAGCCAACCAAAAGAGAAGGAATTTTATTCAGCAGTTTGCACATGCTGTTTATTTATGTAGCAATCACCTAACAACTCAACCTGGGGAAAAAAAAACCACCCAAAAAACCTCCAAACTTGTCAGGTACTATCAAGCCTAGTTCAAACTGATTTCCAGCTGAGGTGAATTTGTCTATACATCATCTGTGGCCAAGTATCTGTCAAGAGGCTGTTATTTCAGGCACCTGGATAACTTAATGCTTCCTTAAATGGCATGATGCATTAATATGATGATACAATCCCAAATATCCATCTTACAGATGGAGAGATTTCTGTAAACAGTTCGAGGGCTACAAGCTAGACTAGTGGATGATTTCTGACAAGCTAAGGAATTGCTGAGAAATTATTTTTTCATTCCCCTAACCACCAAGGTTTTGAATACATCCAGAAATTCCAGGGTAACATAAGTATATGACTGGCTGAGAGTAAATTTTCTGATGCTTGCTTCATTTCCCAAGTGCAAGGCTTCTGCATGCATCATGTCAATGCCTTTGCTTTGAGAAAATCCTCCTGAATGATCAGAACAAGGCTTTACCCTAATAAATCCCCAGCTGGACTATTCTGGCAGTTGGTGTTCCAACACCGGCCATGTGTGCTCTCAAATTAGCTCTTGAAGAGTTGCAGCTGGCTGTGATAGTCCAGCTCTTTTTTTTTTTCTCTCCTGAGTTGAAGGAGTGTTCTTGACCTAGGAAGCCAAAATGATTGGGGGAAGGTTTGTTTCTAACTCTGACTGACACAAGATCCTTAGAAATGTCACTTACCCCTTGCAGTTGCTGTGTCTGTTGGCATGGGGCCAAGGCAGATTACAGTGAGCCTGGTCTCAGTATTTTTAGTCTATGAAGTGGATGATTTATAATCACAGGGTATGTGGGTATACCAAGCTTCTTTTACATCAGTGTTATAATGAGAATTGTTCTTACTCTGTAGGTTGATGTAATCATTAAACTTTGGAAAAATGGGTTTACGGTAAATGACAGCGAACTTCGGAGCTACACTGATGCTGCAAACCAGCAGTTCTTGGAGTCCATTAAAAAGGGGTAAGTGAGTTTTGTGTTCTTAACCAACCTGAGTTAATGTGCTTTGGGTAGCACTTAGCTTATGCTCTCAGTTTTTTGCATGGCTTTGCTGCACTGCAGTTTCCCTGTAGGAGCGCAGGCCCTGCTGGTCTTGTTCCTGCAGTGCTAATGGCTGTTGTAACATCAACAGGTTTAACACAGCTCTCAGTGGCAGTAGTTGTACAGTTGCTGATGAACAGATAAAAGCCAGTGTTGGCAGGGGGCACAGCAGGTGCACAGTGAAATAAAGAATAAATCAGTGCCCAATAAGAGCTACAAATCAAACGGCATTTTGACTAATGAACTCAGTGCACAAGGGGTTGAGCAGTTCTGGTTTTATGGTCTTTGTTTTCTTTTTGTTGATGAAAAGCTTTAAATGGGCACAGATGTTCTATGTAGCATCAAGAAACACTGATCAGTCTTAAATTCCTGACATTTTTTCAAAGTACAAACTTGCTATTGTCTATATATAACAATCTTACATTCATCCCTGTGTTAATAGCTATCTCACATTTTTCCCTGTGTTAAAAGTTAACATGCTGTCTTGATTTTTGCTAGTGTTTGCAGTTGTTACTTTTAAAAAAGGAATTTGACCATACAAACCAGTGTGGTTTTGAGCCTTTAATTTGTAGTCTGTTTCCTCACCCCATACAAATGGAGAGGAGAATATAATTTTATGGATAATGCAATTTAATACCAGCTTATCAAGCATGTAAAATTACTAAGTCATTATATTTTTCTTTTCCATATTTTGCTAGGCCATCAAAAATACTAGTTTTACACTATTTCTCCAGTATGGCTGTCACCTGTGTTAGTTGTAACAGCAATTAACTGCACTGTTTAAAGACCTTTGTGTGCATTCATCAAAAGTTTGCCACTTTTATTCTACTCTTTGCCTGTGAAGATGCTAATTATGAGATGGTTTCTGCATAATCATTGATGGTAAACAAGCTTTTAGTACAGCCCCTGTGCCAGCTGAGCCCCATCACCCGAAACTGTGCTATCTGCATCAGATCTCAGAGACAAAGGCGTTGTCGTGTTCTGCTTAATACAATTAAAGCATTACCAAGGTGGTGTTACTGCACTAAAGAGTTCAGCTATTAGCAATAATATAATTTTTAGAAGCTGAGATCTGTGTTTATTTGTCATTAAATACATTGTGCCTAAACTGAGTTCTTCCTCTTTAAAAGCCTTTTTCTTTTTGTTTTACTATGGGGATAAAATAATTGAACCCTTTGCAGCAGTGTATGGCAACACTGATCTTCCTACACATCATGTGTTTAGAGTGGTAACTGCTGAGTAAATTTGAACATCACTCAACAACTTGCATAATAGGGATTTGTTTTATTATATACTTTCTAGTTAATTTGCAGTTCAGGAACTTGAAGTTACTCATATGCCATGCACTTAAGGTAACTCTTAGTATGCCTATGAAGTTGTTTTTTTTTTTTTAAAGCGTCATCCTTGAAAGGCCAGATGTTGAACAGATATTAATCATTGGTCTATTTTGTATACTGAAAACACTATAGTAGTTTTGTTTTACTTTTTTTTTCTTAAGGGAGCTGCCTTTTGAGCTACGAAAAGTTTTTGATAAGGAGGAGATAGAAGTGAAAGTGGAAGATAAAAAAGATAAGGTGTATTTGTCGTCGAAAAAGCCCATGTTTCATCCCTTTTCTGGACATGGTTACAGATTAGGAAGGTGAGTAGACTGAGATGATCTATGATTGAGTGGCTGAAGGGAACTATACATATGCGGAAGGATCATAATTCAGGTTGGAAGTGATCTCTGGAGTTTTCCAGTCTAAGCCCCTGCTCAAAGCAGGGTCATCTGTGGGGCAGATGAGGTTACTCAGGCTCTTATCCAATTGGGTCTTGAAATCCTGCAAGAGCAGATACTCTGCAGCTCACTTCAGTGCTGGACTGTCCTCATGGGAAAGAATTTTTTCCTTATATCCAATCTGAGAGCCTCTCCTTGAAATTTCTGTCTACCATGGAGAGCATCACCCCCTCCTGCAGACCCTGGCAGGCTGCTTTTAGGTGCCCCACAACCACTGCCATCTCTTCCACAGGCTGAACAAGCTGCTCTCCTCCAGTGGCTGCTGACAGGGTCAGTGCTCCATCCTGCAGTCATCTTGGTGTCTCTCCATGAAGCTTGGGGGATAATTGGCTCCCACAATCCACTGGCTGTGTTGATACAGCCAGGATGCTCTTGGCTTTTGTTGTTCATGGTCTCAGTATTAGCAGAACTGTTTCCAGCTGAAATGCTGTCACTCTTCTATTCTGTGATTTTTAGAGAAAATAATCTCTTTTAAAAGTCTGTGTGCAATAGTTTGAGAAGGGGGGGGAGTATGACAATCCCATAAAGGGAACTGAAGAGGTTATTTTGCATTCTCTTAAAATTGTTCAGTAATTAATCATATGTTTGTGCAGTAAGGCATTTTACAGTGGTCCATGTCTCTTTTGTAGTTGGAGAGTGTCAGCCTTTCATACCAGTGCTAATACTGGACTTGATTTACAACCAAACAATAATTATTTTGGAAGGCTGTTGTAGAGCAACAGGAGTTAGTTTATTTCATCCCTGTGACTTTTGCTTACTCTTGCCACATTATCTGCTTGACATATCCCTGTCATGCAAGACTTGTGTGTGCCCATAAAAGCAGGCTTCACCCTAGGGAACAGGACATGTTCAGTGACCAGGAGCCTACAGGATGCATCACAGGTGGCACTGCTGGGTGCCTGGGGTTCCTAAGCTGTGGTGCAGCCTGAGGTGAACAGCTTGTTTCAATTAAGTGGGAAAGGTTTGGCTGCTAAGCCCCAGAGCTTGTACTGGGGAAAAGCCTATACTGGGCAGGAAGAGCTGAGGCAGAAGAAGAAGATAATGTGCAGAGCAAAAGACTGATAAAGGTAAAGAATGAATGGTTCCAGGGTGACTCAGAGAAGTAAATAGCTGTTTTATGAGTTTCATCTGTTTCTGTAGCACAGTCCATTCAGTTGCTCCATGCTTGAGTAGATACAATCAATAGTAAAAACCTTCCCTTGAGACATGGATGAGATGCTGCAAAACTTCCTTTTGGTGGCACAGAAATCCTGAGTAAATGGGGATCAAGAACTTAACCTTATTTTACCTACAAGTAGACCTGTTTATAGCAAAACCAAAAGATCTTCAGTGTGCTGGGTTTCTGCTGCTGACCAGTGCTAGATGGTAGGTTGTTCAGTTGTTTGTTGTGCTCTGCCATGCCTACAGCAAGTGATGATCTTGCTTTCCAGAACACAAGTTAGGTTTCAGAAACATGCTAACCTGGGAATTTTAGGTGACTGGTCTTGTACGCTGAGACATCCTACAACTTGTTTAGCATTTTTTTTTTCCTACTCTTGCTAGTCTATTCTGTGCTATGCTATCAAAGCCTTTCCTTAAAGTCAAGTAAATATTTTTGCTGATCTTGGAAACATGAACCTGGTCCTAGTAAGTGGTCCTAGTCCATAAAGTACTGCTCGCTTCCTGCTGTTAATAAATATCCACTGCACGTATACACCACAGTTGCAGCAGACAAGCTTTGTTGGGCAATAACAGAGCTGGCTGAGACCTGGAACAAGTTTTAAGCTATAGAAGTCTTTTTCCACACAGTAGCACTTGTGTGATTAGTCAGAAATGAGAGAGACAAATGGCTGAAGAGTTTACTTCAACTTATGGCCTAGCTAAACCTCTGCTTATCAAATAAACTTATAAAATTAATAGTGTATACTTGTGTTCCCAAGTGGAGGGATTTTGTGATGAATGAACCATTATGAATTGGTCTGTTGGCTGGTTCTCAAAACTGTTCGTGGAAGTAACATACATGTTGATACAGCTCAGACAAACTGGATCCTCTGCCTTTTTGTTTTACAGGAGAAATAGGTAAGACTTACAAAAATTTTCCAGTGTACCTTAAGAAGCTCTGTAACTAACGGGTATATTCTGTTTTATTTATCACTGTTCAGATGAATTTCATAGTTCAGGATTATGACTAGGTTTGCAACCCCATTTTCTATTGAGCTAATCTATGCATCTTTGAAACTGCCTCAGAAACATGTTAGTTAAACTATTGACTGAAATCTGTTGTAGCAAAGCGAGCTTGCTCTGTAACCTCATTAGGATAAAGCATCGTGGATCAAGCTGCTAAGCATCAGTCAGGGTAAGGCATAATACCTAACTCCTGGGCTTTCTTGTGTCAGAAAATTGACAGGATGCTCTTAATGTCTCTTCGATCTGTAGTTTGCATCTTCTGTTGATAATCTTCTAAAAAGAATAAGCCTTAAAAGGAGGTATAATGTTTTGATCTCAGGCTAATAAGGCTTAGATTCTTGGGTTTTGGCTTTAGTCAAAGCTCCCACCACTAGATGGCTTTATCTGTCAGTTCAGCAAGAGAAAAGTTTTTACATATATAAATGCTTGAAATCTTGATGAATACAGATGTTCTAACTTTCTCTTAAATCTTCATTTAATGTGTTGGTTCCAGTCTCACACACACTTGCTGCTGAAAGAATCATCTCCAGTGCCTGCTGCATATGGAGATGTGACTGTGAGGGAAGTTTCTTTGGCAATGACCCCAAAATCTGTGTCCACACAAGACCAGTTGTCTGAGCTACAGCTGTGAGCAATGTAGCCCAGCCCGAGCCAGACACCACTGCTGAGCACCTCTGCAGCCTCTGCTGTCCTGGAGGCAACTCACACAAGTTCTGCAGTGTCCAAACCAGCAACTGAGCAAGGAAGGAGCAAGAGCTGGGCATTGCTGGACTGAAGTATGACTTGAAATTTAATTTTTTTTTCCCCTCTGCTTGCAAGACTGCTTTAACATTATCTTGCTGGTACTCAGGCTTTTCTTCCTGATCTGGAGGGCAGTTAAGTTTTACTTTGTATTGAGGTCAGGCACGAACAGAAGCTGTTTGTGAGATGGCAAGGCAGGTGGATGGTAGGACATCACCTGTACTTATAATGGCAGGATATTTTACAGATGTGCCTCTTGTAATTTGTTAGTGCCAAGTCCTTGTGCCCCAGCTAATTTCTGTATACTGCAAAACAATTCTGTCTCCAGTCATAGTAAACATCTCTCATCTCTCACTTGGAAATGAGATTTCTTGATTCTCATTCTGTGGAAGATATAAAAAGTGCCTCTACTGGCTGATACCCTAGGAATTCGGGCAGCACTTAACTGAGCAATAAAAGATTTTAAAATACCTCTGACTAAACTTGTGCCTAAGAGTCCAGCTTTATTAGTCTGAACATATTAAGTCATTAGCTAATAATAAATTAGCTGTGACTCTTCTGACTTATGAATAAACTAAGACAGGTACAAGAACATAAAAATGGGACTTGTCTGCAAAGCAGGTGTGCGGTATAGTTAAGACTGTTACTCTATGGCCATCAGTTACCCACTTCTCTCTCAAAAAACTGTAATTCATCAATTTTCTGTGCAAAGAGAGCTTTTCTGCAAACTGCTGTGTAGGGTGTTCATGTAGTCAGTGACCACAGCTGAGCCAGAGGAGAAATGGTAACTCCTTGAATCATTGCTATTGTTCTGCAAGCAAACATCTGGTTATGCTCACAGGAGCTGAGAATGTGCCCATTGGGTCGGGGCCAGTGAGGACTTAAACTGTACATGCTGGACAAGCTTAGTCATGAAAGAAGCACTAAGCTCTAGACACTTCTTCAGAATAAAAATTTTTGCCAGCAGATTTTTAATTGTTTGTTTTTTAAGACCACGCAGTTGGACTGAGGTCCATGTATTCTGTCAAGTCATTTTATGAATCTTTGCCGCTGTGGTTGGGTCAGCACTTGAAATGCCTTAGGAAAAAAAATCCAAATGCTGTGTGCATCAGCCTGGATTTCTCACATTAAGTCTGTTTCTCTGATAGATGAGTAATTCTTCTAAGCTGAGATAGATGATGCTGGAGTCTAAATCAAGGCTAACAACATTCAGTTAAATTGAATTACTGTAATCACATTATGCTGAAAATTAACTTTGAGTATGTAAACTCAACCCCCTTAAAGTTTCACCTGTGTGATTAGAGAACAAAAAAGAATGAAGAATCTTCAGACAGCTTGTCTCTTGCATATTCATATTTAAGTTCCTTTCCATCTTAAAAAAATGTTAAACACAAGCAGACTGAAATTCTTTAGCATGTTTTAGTCTTTAACTGACAATATTGGCATACATGTAGGAAAAAAAAAGGAAGAAAGAAAAAAGCTGATCTTTATGTCAGTATTCCTATATTTATGAAGTCATCAGTGCACTGTCACAGGGCAGAAAGCTCCAGAAGCAGAGGTCTGAAGGAAGGTTCAAGCTTGCATGTGTACACAGAAGCCATAACCTCATGTGGCTTTTCTTTTCAGTGCTACTCCAAAGATAATCTCTAAAGTAAGAGATGATCATCAAGGGGCTGATGACAAAAGACACCTACCTTTAGTGCCCTTGAATGATTTGGAGCCTATCACCAATGTCCAGATCTGGTTAGCTGATGGGGAAAGGATAATTCAGAAATTCAATGTTTCTCACAGGTAAGATTTATTTTACCACTGTCATATTTATTTGCGTCTGAACTATTTGTCTTAATGCCTGTACACTTAAGTCTTTAATTTCCTCAGTTCATTTAGCTCTTCAGTTGTATCTGGAAAACCTTTGAAATTTTGAGAAATCTTTTAGCTGACGAGAGGAATGTAAGAGGAATGTGAACTGATGTTAAATGTCATCTCATAACTGAGCATAAAGGAAAATCTGAGGAAACTGTAGTTCTTTGTGGATTAGTGAAAGTTAAGGTGTACATATTGCTCATTACTAGAAAAAATAGCTTTTAACACAATAGATCTCTCACAAAGCAACTATGTCTGGAACAAATGGCTTAGTATAAAGCCTGCTGGTCATTGGGCATAGACAGCACCACAGATGAGAGCTGGAGAAAGGGACTTAGAGTTCAGCCAGAGAAACCTCTGGGGAGGGCTGTAGTCGGTGCACTGGGCAGGGAGGTTCATCCCCTGTATGTCAACATGGACAGAATAGAATACACATGGTGTGTGTAATTCTTAATTAATAAAATTTCTGGTTCCCAAAGAGGCTTAGAAATGAGGATAATGTTAGAAGGTGTCAGCACAGCGCATGTACACAGGAGCTTTGAGAAAGTGGGATTAACACTTCAAATTGTAGAGCTACTGTCTTTAGAGACATTTCTCAAATCTGAATTTGAGAAATTACTCCAGTACTATACAGTCATGTCATGTGGAGAGGATATGTTGCCTGTGCTTCTCCGTGAAGCAATTTAAAGGTATCACAGATTAAATACAACCCAGGCTGCTGTCAAGATAAAGTGTGTATATCTGTGGCTGGTCAGAAGGAAAGCTCAGCTGTTGAAGGTTAATAACTGTAGCTTTTTCTTTGACTTGTACTAATTTATTAGTGTTAGTGGCCTGAAATATGAGCCGGGACACTGTTGTGATGTACCACTGAAGGGTAAATTGCTATTTTAATTATAAATACTTCATTGAAGGACTTAATATTTCAATTATTCCAGGTACCACACATTTAAGTATATTTAGAAGCTTTTTGTCTTCATAGTAAATAGCAGTTTGAACAGCTTCTAAGTGCTTTTGAGAGGAAAAAACCATCTGAGATAAGCAGAATGACAGCTTTACTGGTGTAATGCTCTTTCTAAAGTAGTGTGAAATAAATATTCCATCGTAGCATAGTCTCTTGCCACAAGACCAGCACATTTGTGCTGTACACAGTATTTGTGTATGACCTGATAAGAACTAGAGGGAAATCCTTTTAGAGTACATATCCTCAAGCATGATGGTTGCATACACAGCACTCCTTTCAGTGCAGAAGACAGTCAGCTATTTGTTAACTAACATATAGATTAATGACATGTAGCATGTATATTGCAGTGTCTGGGTAGATTGACTACTTCTAGCTTTTTGCAGCTAGATTGTGTAGGTGCCACAGCAACTGCTGCTGTAGATACAAGTTGATTACTGATGAAAGATTGGAGCAGAAGCACAGGAAGCATTGTAGTGTTGCAGTGTGGGGAATTGAGACACAGGAGTGTAGCAACAAGGAGAGCAGAGTTGTAGGAATAGCACACAGAGTTGTGTGCTGGATCGAGCTGTGTCCCCTCTTGAGCACCTGCTAGGTTGGTGTGACCCTGGAGCATCAGGTATGGAGCTGGAAAATAACTTCTTTACCCTGAAGTGGGGAGTTGGTGGCTAATTGCCTGATTGGCTCTTGGAACCCAATCAGCTTTGATAATAATGCATGTGTAGACACCTGTAAATGTCCAACCAAAAATTTAGTTCTGTTTGAGGTTTTTCAGACTCTTGACTTACATGACCAAGCAGTGTCTCTGTATTGAGGCCTGCGTGCACAGGAATTAGTTTTTATTTTGCTGGCTGTGTCCTGGTGAGTGTGGCTAAGGCATGGAAACTTGGGCATCTGTTCTGCTAAACTGTTGGGATGGCACTGCCCCAAGCCAGCCAGCACTTCCTCAGTGAATACCTAGTCCTGGTTCAGATGTTAGCTCAGGTCCTGGACCGTTCCCAGGAGACAGTAAACCTCATGGGAGACCCTGTGCATGGGGGAGAGGAACGATGAGTTTAGGCATTTACCAGCAGCCAGTCTGCCAGTTGGCCTCAGGACCAGAGAATAGACATTGTCACTGTGTTAATTTTATTCATACAGATGTATCTTTTCATCTTTATTTTCTAATTGGTTGATCCTGATTCTTGCGCAGCAAAACCTGTCTTGCTCACTTGTTGCAAGGTTCTTCACAGACAGCTTGAACCCATCATTAATTCACTATGCCCTTGCTTTGGGAGGATGGGACTATATTTAGACCTAGTTAACATATCAGCTGTCCAAATAATTTTTTCAGTCCCTTTTTCTTTATTTTTGTTATGGTTCCGCTAAGTGAACCACACACTAGAGGCATCTTTATTCTAGCTCTTGGCTACAGAACCGTCAGGTAAGAGCTCCACCAGCTGGTTAGGAAATGGTAGGTTTGTGTAACTACCATCTGAGCCACAGTGGTGCATCTGGTTGCTCAGAATAAGATACTCATCCCTGTCCCCTTGGGAGTCCTCTCAGAGCATGCAGATCTTGGTCCTTGCCTCCCAAGTGGATCAGGCATTTCAGGATACCACCTCATCTATATTGCTCCAGTTCTCTGCTTCCATGAAGTGGTTTCATTCCTATCCCAAGGTGGCTTTGTGTGTTATGCACATGTGTGGGTATTGCAGTGCCAAAACTCTAATGCTGAGTTTTCTTACTTTCTTCTCAGGATCAGCCATGTCAGAGACTTCATTACAAAGTATCAAGGATCTGAGGGAAGTGTTCCCTTCACCCTGACGACCTCGCTGCCCTTTCGAGAGCTGCAGGATGAGACGCTCACACTCGAGGAAGCAAAGTTGCAAAATGCTGTCGTTGTTCAGAGACTTCGGAAAACAACAGAACCTTTCAGACTGTTAGTGATAAGAGCACCTGAAAATGACTACAAAACTGCTGCTACACCTAATGGACAGCTCAAGAATGAGCAAAAAACTGCTATCAATAGTACAAGATCAAATTAGCTTTTAACTGACCAAAAATCTTCTGCAGGGTGAACTAGGCAAAACCAAAAATGTAACCAGCAATATGTGGATGGCCTCACATCCTCATGCACTGCAGTCTTAGAGAGCAGAATGGGTGCTGTGCTGTTATCTGCTATGATAGAGGTATTTTCAGCTAAATTGGGTGGTCAGAGCCTGGCTGTATAATGTAGCAGAGGTAACTGTACAGCAGATCATCCTTAGAATTTCCTTAGGTAAAAAGCTTCTTAGTTATTTAATAAGTGGGTCTAGGTGGACCAGTTCTCTGAGACTTAACTACTGATAGCACCTTTTAAGGAAAAATAGTATTTATTTTTGCACTTTGGACTAAAGTGAAACATTTCAGTTATATTATAGTGTAAACTGCTGCAGTTTGCATTCTTCTCACAGTAACTCTTAGACAACCAATACTGCAGGCAAGCTCACATATGAACTCTGACTTGAAAATCTTCAGGATGTAACTTTTTCCACAGGATCTGCAGTGTAATAATGTTCTGCCAAGTCTTTACATGGTGGTAGGTGCATGTGTGAGAAGATTCACATGAGGTAGTCTGGTGCATACTGCATATGAAGTGCCTCAAAGTAAGCTCTGAAGGAATTGTTCTTACCAATGGTTGAAGTGGTTTCTGCTTCTTTTGGGCTGCTATGGGTGTCTTGCAGATCAGGTGATGTTAAACTACCTAGCTCATTAGCATAGGGCCTACTTGTAGCTTTGTGACACAGAAACTAAAGCTTTTTTGGCTATCACCATGCAGGAATGTTTAGAGGGACACAGTTGTTTTTGTACTGTTTATCTGCCTCTGTTCTCAACTGTTCAGCTGATTGGGACACTAATTGCATGTGGTCAAGTTTCAAAGATGTTGAAAATCCTTACTTAAAAACAGAAGTTTTTCTCTCTACTTTGCCCCATTTCCATCTAAATCTTTTATTTTGTTATTCATGTACTCAAGGCATAAAACTTGTAGCCAATTATTCCATGTTTTGCTAAAAGAGAAAACAACATAAAGACTAAATATTTTGTAGTGTGTTTACTAAGCATGTGGGATTGTGAATGGAACTGAAATATCCAGGTAAGACATAACCCAGGACCTTCAGTGGGTCCTGACTCCTCTGTGCTACATGTGCCAAAGGATTGGTTGTTGGTGTTGTACTTCTTCTGTGTGGTTAAGTGAAAGATGGGTTTGGGTTTTCCTGGTTTTGTTCTAAATAGAAAATTACTTCATTGGGAGAGACTTGTATTCTAAAAAGTAGTGAGACTTCAAACTAGGAATGCACTCTCCTTCATTCCCAGGGATATAAAACTGATTTGCTTCAGCATCTTTCATGGTGTGTTTGAAGTGAAAGTCAGCTGGGCTATGCAGAACATCTATTCAGTGTTCTCAGAAAGCAAATCTCTGAAAACTATGCCTTTAAACACTTTCCAGTGCTATAAACTTCCTGCTATAAACTTCCTTCCTATAAATGACACTTGTGCTACTGTGTCATTCAGGTTTATGTATCAAGTGGTACAATTAAATTTTCTTTGCTCTTGCATTGACTCCTATATGAAAAACAAAAATAAATGTGCAGACAAATCCACTAGTAAAATTGAAAAGACAAAGCACCTACAGACACAGCTCCAACCTCAGTTCCCTGAGCTTCCTAAACAGGAAATTTTATTAATCAGTGCTTTTGAATTCTGAATGTACAACTAAGTATTAGAAAATCACACATGCTTGATTGTGAGCTCAATTGTACAGTATAAAAGGTGCATGGAACCTCAAAAGTAACAGCATCCTACTATGCATGCTTTTGCAGCACGGAAATTTGAAGAAATAATTGGTGTAAGATTGAAATTGAAGGGGGGAGTGTAAAATTTTGAAGTTGGTAAATCCATTTTGCTTGCTATCCTTTGGAAGGAGCAGTAAATACTTTGTATTTCAATGTTGACTCATGTCTGCTACCAGTATTTTAAGAGATTGGATAGTTTGGTGCTTTACTAAAACCAACTGTGTCTGGCTGCAACTTTTGTGTACTTAGTGTGCATTTGCAGTTTGAAAGTGTCATGATGTTAAATACAAAATGAGAGAAAATCTTTGAAACATCTGAAGTGATGCTGGCTGCATTAATCCCATGCTAGACTAGAAAGTGCCTTTTAAAAAAGGCAATGAACTGTGATTGAATAACTTATTTCCTACTTTTGAGGAAATCTTTGGAATGAATAGAGGACTCTCCTAAATCTAATTAGTTTTGGTCAAGTTTGTAAAGACTGATTAGCTACCTGTAGTGTCTGGACAGCCTAATCTCTTGCTCAGTGCTGCAGACAGCAATTGTGAATTCGTCAAACAACAGCAAAACTGGCTTGATCAGTGCTAGAGTTTGTAAAACACACAAATACTATCAGTTATTCATTGCTGCTTCATAAATGTTTGCTATTTTGAGTAAACCCTCTGCCTTAAAATATTTTACAGCAAAATTGAAATAACCAAGGAAAGAATAACAAAAGGAGATGTTTTCTGTAGGTTTTCCCTTTGTGAAGAAACATGCAAATGCAGCTAAAAAAGACTGAATGTGTTATGACGACAGGGTGTAAAAAGAAAACGAAGAACCTAAGTGTTGAATTTGAATGTTAGATGCATATCTTGTATTTAACTTGGTACTGGGTAATGCATCTCTGTTTTGAAGCTCATCTGGCATCAGCCTCTAGAGACCCCTATTGGAGCCCAGAAGCTTCAGAGAATTTTCAACAAGGTGTATTAAGGCCACAATCTCAGTTAAAGGTCTGTTTTTTAGAAAATTCTTTAATGCCTTGTTTTTTCAGAATTTTGCCAATTTGCTGTAATGATTCCTACCAAACGAGATTTGAATGTCAGTACTTCATGGCATCATTTGCACTTGCTGCCCAGTACCCACCAGGTGCCCCTGTCAGTAGCAGAGCTCTTTGAATCAGTCACGCCAAAAAGCCCTGGGCATAGAGATTGATTAGTCATCATCTCCCCAAGACAAGCAGGTCACAAGTCCTCCTGTTGGCTTTGTTCTCTCAGGCTGTCTCACTGTTGAAAGGATTCATACTTCAAAATGCAATTTATATTTCTTTCCTCTAATGCAGTGCATGCTTGCAAGAGCAGTTTCCCAGGGGCAGGGTGGTGAACTCGTGTATCCTAGATAAGAGTCTTGGCTCGGGGGCAGCAGAATCACAGAATCAATGAGGTTGGAAAAGACCTCTGAGATCATCGAGTCCAGCCTATGACCCAACACACCTTGTCAAGCAGACCATGGCACTGCGTGCCGCATCCAGGCTTTTCTTAAACAGCTCCAGGGCCGGTGCCTCCCCCGCCTCCCTGGGTCGCCCCTTACAATATCTAACCACCCTCATGGAAGAATTAGCAGCCGCTCTCCCCGCAGCGCGTCCCGGCTCCAGGGCGGGTGATGTGTGATCTCCGTCCAGTTGACAGCGTTGCTGTCCGGCGTGATTCTACATCCCTGTATATCGGGAAAGAGCGCATCTGTCTTCAAAGAAGCACAGCTGGCGTTTTGGGGCTGTGGATGAGAACAGCACCGGCTCCCCCTACCCCCGTGCCCCGTCCTTGAGCCCCGCACCCTGCGGAGCTGTGGCTGCCCCGCTCCTCTCCACGTGCAGGTGCCGGGGAGGGACGGGGGGCGCGGGGCGTGGGGCTCGGCGGGGCGGGGGATCNGCTTGGGGAGCCCCTGGGACCCGGCCTGGGGGGAGAGCGGGTCCCGCCACGCTGGCGCTTCTCTCCCATCGCCGGCACTCGTGGGACCGGAGCCGCCCAGGTTCGTGCGCGGCCTCAGCCGGTACCTGGAATAGCTCTGCGACCCTTCCCGCCGGGCAGCCCCAGTGTTTTCCCTGGAATGCACTGCGCGGGATTTACTCACTGGCCGCTGCGGTGCCAGGGAAAAGCGCCTTCGCTTCCCACCTCTTGTCCCCTGCGGGGCTGCACCCCGGACCGAGGCAGGTAGGATGCGGGAGGCAGGAGGGGTTTGCTGCCCCCGAGCCTCAGCAACCCCCGATTTCCAGATGTGTGTTGTGATGTGAGCGAGGGCATCTCATGCTGCCTCCTCGGACTCGGTACACGCCGGGGTAGGAGTGGGAGGCAGGCGAGGGTGAGCAAGGACTCCCCCACTCCATGCTCTTGAGGGAACACCAGGTAAAACTGGGAACGGACAGCTTCCGAACACAGGAGTAAGGAAGCCTTCCACAGTATGTTGGGGGGCATTCAGTCATGGAGCTCTTCAGACATCAGGCACGTCCTGTTCGTGCTTTAATTTTTGTGTTTGGAAAGCATCTGGGTGAATTCGTGGCAGAAATCTGAAGATACTGCACAGATACAGCGTCTTTGTTTCACGGAGTCCCTCACAGCTGCATTGCCAGCAGCTGGAAGAATATCCTGAGAAAGCACCACTGTATCCCACCTTACTCATACGCCCTTTCCTAGGTGTCTGCACACAAACCCTGCTCCTGTTTTTTTCCACTCAAGGGTGGGCTAATGTCACTAAGAAACCTGAAACGAGTCCTCAAGGTGCTCGGTATGAGGGACCTGGGATGCCACCGTGACTGCCACACTCGGGCTTTCAGGAGGCAATTGTTTGGTCACTCACAGAACAGAAACACTACCAGTGTTAATTCCATGTTGAGAGAAAAGCTGACTCAAAAGCTGCTCCTCGCTAGCTACATTTCATTGTTTCTCAGATAAACCTAGACTAGCATTTATCTTTGAGTCACAGGTTTCGCTCTCTGTTCTTACTGCTTTTAAATTACTTGTTGGTTCAGTTCTGGACTCGGCTGATAACGAATAGCTTATTACAAAACGCGGCTGCTCCCTATGTCCATAACATAGTTGCAGAGTTGTTTCCAATGTGCCGAAATATTTTCTTTAGAAATAAGATGGTCTCCTATAAACGTTGTATTCAATTTCTGTTCTGTTGGGGAAGGGAAAATTTACAAGTATGGTTTTAACTTACAAGAGAATTAAAAATAAAGGAACTACAGTGTAGGAGAAGCATTAATTTTCCATAACAATGTTTAAACTTTCTATTTAAGGAGCAAAATCAAATCTCTCAGCTATTATGCTTTCTTGGTTTGCCTTGAAACACAATTAAATTTGATATGATGGCAGCATGTATAAGTGTGAAATTGTCAAGTTAATCTGAGAACAAAAGAAAAATGGTAACTTCGTTTGACCTTCCTTCCTCTTATGTCTCATGCCATCGTCTTGCATTTCTCCTAAAGCTTGTAGAAGGAATTCGATGTTGGCATTCAACTGCACCACAGGGGTCTCAAAACAAAATTTTCATTGTACTTTTATTTTTCATTCCTTATTTGACCACTGCCTACGCATTCAGATCTCTAGTGATTTGTGGAGTACTTTAAGCTTGCTGACCACCCTGCACAGGTGAAGAAGCTTTTACTGGATTTCACAAGAATCAAGCACTCGTGTTTTTTGAGGAGGCAGTGCAGCAGGGACACCCAGCCCTCGGAGGAAAGCCCTGTGAGCTGCTGATAGCCAGCGCTCTGCTGCTGGCCACAAAGCCCTGCTCAGTGTTATCCGAATTCCCAAGACAGTTCCTGTCAGAGCTTGTGAGCAATATCATGCAAAACCAACCAGGGCTGGGGACTCGCTCCTGTAGATCCTGTAACACACAGCTGCCATGTGCATCTTCTGTGCTCTTCATTGTAGGAAGTTAGAGAGAAGGAAATGCTTCAGCTTTACTGGTGCAGAGTCCTATCTTCATTTTATCACTTCCCATTGAGTACTGAGGCAGAA
This sequence comes from Erpornis zantholeuca, assembly GCA_013400515.1. Classification (NCBI taxonomy): domain Eukaryota; kingdom Metazoa; phylum Chordata; class Aves; order Passeriformes; family Timaliidae; genus Erpornis; species Erpornis zantholeuca. The sequence goes on from VZTN01006053.1 coordinate 53,148, forward strand.
AATATGGTCATTACCATAAAAATTCAACATGGAGAGGCAAAAATCTATTATGGGCTGCTTCTTTTGGAAAGAGACACCAGAATGTAGAGTCTGAAGGATTACCTCTCAGCAGCTAGAAGCTCAGGGACACTCAGTGAAATGGCCAAGCAGCAGATCTGCAGTGACAGAGGCATTTCCTTTCACAGTACATGTCATTTGCATGCAGAACTGCTGTGGTGTTTATGGCTTAATGTACAAACAAGTTCCAAAAGTAATTAGGCAAAATAAAAGGAAAACAGGTATGGAACAGTGATCAGGATATAACCTACCCTCCAGGGAGTTCATGAACTGCTCATTTCCTGCGTTTCTGTGGGTGACCAAACAGGACACTTCTGTATGCCACATCTATCTGACAGCTTGTTTTATTCTGAAAATAATGTTCATAACCAAAATTTAATTAAAACTTAACTACTGCTGTGACCAAAGTATTAACTTTGCTTCAAGGTGATCTGGGAGCACGGTTCAGAGAGTAGTTGTGCAGCATTCTGTGTGTGTGTGGAATTGCAGAGAAACTTCATAAAAAGTGTACTAAGATTGTAAATTTTCTAACCATGAAACTGCTGTAAAGACAGGAGTACCACCTGCAGACAGTAAGTGTAGATCTTGGTTGACCATTTCATGTACCACAACTTTAATTAGATTAATTCTTAAGAACTTGACATTCTTTGTGTTCTAAAAACATTTTGAAATCATGTAAATTTTATAGAGGCATTTTCTTTTTCTGTTTTACCACAGCCTTTGCTATTGAAAGGACAAAGAGCAGCGGTTTTAAACTAAAAGAAGCAAGTAAAAATGAAATTCTTTACAATGAGGGTGTTGTGGCACTGCTACAGCTTGACCAAAGAAGCCATGGCTGCCCCATGCCTAGAATTGTTCAAAGCCAGGTTGGATGGGGCTTGGAGCAATGTGGTCTAGTGGAAAGTGTCCCTGCTCATGATAGAGGGGTTGGATTGGACCCCAACTGGACTTTAAAAGTCCTTTCCAACCCAAACCATTCCATGAGTCTATGAAAATTACTAGTGAAAATAAGTGTGAAAACAGCACCACGGATCTAAAAGGTTTTTTCCGTTTTTGAGGTTGCAATAAGATATAGGATTTGTGTAGCAGAGGTTTGTGTCTCTTGAATTCAACTGAAAGTCATCTTGCCAATGTTTGGAGATCAGGAGGGGAGATATGAAGGGAAAGAAAACTTTTAAAGTAATTTAATTTGTGGAAGATGAAGGAGAGGGTAGGAGAAGGGAATGACTAAAAATAAAAAAGTGAGACCAAGTTTTAAAGTACACAGCCCCCAGAGCAAAGCTCAAGGGGACTGCAGTGGGTCAAGCTAGCAAAATTCCGTGGACCCCACTAGTCTAGTAAAGCTAATATTTAAAAGAACTTGTGTATTTGTACAGCAAATATGTATGTAGTCTGTTTGCAATCTCTTATCAAATTAAATAGTATATTGTTATGATGCAGTCTGTCTTGTGGCTGTTTATCGCTCTTTTTTTTATCCCTGCAAAGAAGTAACTTGCCAACACAGAGTAAAGTGAGGCCTGCTGTGGTGATAACATTTTGCAGCTCCTGCCCTGACAGTGTCCACTTTCCTTGGGCGTAGCAATGGGATCCCACCCTGTCTTTTTCTGGGAAAACACAAAAAGGAAGGAGTCCTGATACTTGTGCTTGTTTGTTCACACCCAGTCTGATAAAACAGTTCAAAGGGAAATGTTTAGATGATGAAAGGCTCTGCCTAGAAATCTAAAACTTCTCAAAACTGTTACAGAATAAAAATGACGGGTTAGTAAATTTAAAAATGTTCAGAAATTAGGTAACGTGTCAGAATATCATCATTGTGGTGGATTTCATTTCCATATCTCTATTTTTATCCTGATCTAACATAAGAATTAAGGGCTTGTGTAGTCAGTTCAGAGAGGAGACAGACCCAGGACTAATATTGCTGCTCCTCTTCATGTTTCCTGGCTCCTGCGCTGGCAGCAAATTTTAAAGAGGGACTGAAAACCTAAAAGTCTAAATTCTGATTTGATGTGGTGTCCCTCTGAAGGGAATACAGGATTAACAAAGAGTAATTTTCTTCATTTATTTTAAATTTTATGGCAAAAAATGAAATCTTAAGATTTTTTTTAAAGGCTTTCCAGTATTCTTCTATTATTAGAAGAAACAGTGCTCTTCATTAGAATTTCTATTAGAAACTGTGCATTTTTTGTATTTTAATTACTGGTATGAAACCTTATTTTCAGCATTTATCTTATTCTTATTTGGCAGTTATATTCAAGAATATTCTCTGTGCTTAGGGTGCTTTTCAAAGATCAAAAGGCAAATGAGAGAGCACAGTTTTGCAAAATTTTTTAAATACACTTGGAGTGATTTTCTAAAGAAGACTTGGGCCCAAAATCACTTTCCATATTATGCCAATTTTCACGCAGATATAGAAAAGTGAAGTCAAAATAAAAATGTGCAAAGTCAAGTGACTTTGCCAATGTCACACCAGCATTTTGTGACAAAGGGAGGAACAAAGCACAAAGGTTTGGGATCTGTTTGGTCTGCATTTGACTGTGGAATTTTCTGTTAATATTGTTTAATTACTGTGGTATGAGAATATTTATTGATTATTATTATCTCAAAGATTAATATAAGAAATATTTTTTTTAAAAGTAAAAGTTTTCAACCCTAAAAAGTATTAATTAAGCATTCAAAGACAAAACTAAGCTCAGATAATAGTGTAACCCTTCTCTGCTGCTTTTTGCTTAATTGTAGACTTGTTTCCTTTTAATAGCTTGTGAGAAGAAGGTGGGTAAGCCTGAGGGTCATCACAACTCACTTTTGGGAACACTGTAATCTGTTTTCATGGCCTGAATTAGAGAACAAACCCATTAAAAATCCAAGTAACAAGCACCCAAACGCCTGTTGATGATAGGGGTTGAGGGCATATGGATTTATTAGTGAAATAGCTGTGAAGCAAATACATTAAGGTGTTAACTATAGACTTTAACCTTGTGACTTGTGTAGCTTTTAACTAGTGCACCTTGGTTTACTAATGGTTTGTTCTGCTTCCTCTCACAGGAATACAGGCTCTCGATGTGCAGCAAACTCTGCTATGCCATAGGAGGTGCCCCAAACCAAGTGGCAGGGAGTGCTGCTTCTTTCTTCCTGCAGATCTACCTGCTAGACATAGCCCATGTAAGTAGCACAAGAAACATTTGCAGACTGTAGGCTCAGCTCTGATATTGCCAGCCATGTCCCTGGAATGACAAAAGGGGAATTAGCTAATAAATATTTTAAATTGTCATCTTGTCATTGCCTCTAGCTGTTCAGCATCCTGGGAACCACATTAACTTGTCCAGAATTAATTTTTTTCCCACGAGGTTCCTTTCTGTCTTGAGGTGGCTGTTGTTCACTTTTAGTTTGGGATCAGTATTAGAACTTTGGGTACTGTAGAGCTCACACACTTGCAGAAACAAGGAAAATCAGTTCTCAGTGTCAAGAGTATAAGATTCAAAGCATCTGAAAACATTAATAGCACCATGTTGAGGTTGTGAAGTTTTGTTCATTTAGTTTAGTTAAAAATCACTCCAGTTGCACCCAGTAGCCAACATAATTTCACACAAATTTTATTTGGTTTGTCTAAGGTAATTTTGTGGCAAAGAAAACCAAGTTATCCTTCCTGAAGGTTCTTTGCTTCCAGTCTGTGGTTCACTGATGCAGAAGCAGACCTGGTGAAACAAAGCAGTAGCAGTCATCCCGTTCATCTGACTTTCAGCTGCTCCAGCTAGATTTCAGCAGAGACACAAAGAAAATCAATCCATAAGCAATTTTTACTGTTTTGGATTGTCTTGGGTGCTTGCATGGTTATTAGGTGGGATGGAGAAAGTACTAGAATAGAAAAAAGGATTTTAGGGAGTTAAGGCCAAATTGCAGGGACTGTGAGAACTGCTCTGAAACTACATGAGGGACTTCAGCACTGATGATTGCTCCTATTTGCTGGAAAAAACAGGAGGTTCTGGGTCAGATATCATTACCCATCTGCTGTCTAAAGACAGGAGATATGACTGGAGGTGTCCAGAACTTTGGGTTTATCTTTTTCCTATAAAATTCTGGTATTAAAAGCTGACTTGTGACTTACTTAATAAAATTTTCCACACAGTAATGTGGGCATGTACAACTGAGATCATCTTGAGTGTCTTGCTGAGATCAAAGCCACAAGATGTAGAAAAGGAGCCAGTTTTGGACAGCAGTGTCCAAGATGTCAAGTGGATGGTGTGGAATCAGAGGAGTTTGAGGTGGAAAAAGGAGTTTGGGGATACAGCAGGGAGGTGGATCAGCTCTGTCTAAAGCTATTGCCCACTGACATCAAGGATGGCAATACAAGACACTGGAGATGATGAAGCAGGAACTGAATGAGAAAGACCCTGACACCATTTTCCCAGGGTGCTTAGAAATATGGCAATTTCCCCATTCTTTGCTTACCACAGAGACTGAAAATTCTTGAAGCAAGGGACTGTTCCTTCATGTGTTTGTGCACAGTGTCCAGAAGGCTGGGATCCCATCCGTGCATCTTTGGGCACTACCTAAATAAGTGACATGAAAATAATCATTTTATTACCAAGCTTCCACTGAAACTTAATAATTTTGCTTAGTGTTTGTAATGATATACTTACACTTTCATTAAGGGGCTTAATTATTTGTTCCCTGATGGTTTAGTTTGTTCTCTTAACTAGTCATGCAGGGACAGGATTTATTTCAAGGCCTGATAAATGGCTTTGAAATCCTGTGTTCTTTCCCACATGTTTTCAGGAGAGAGAATGTAATTTTATAGTTACTGCCTGAATTTAGTTCTTGCCCACTTAAAGGGCAGAACTGTTTTAGCTTCTTGAGAGAATGTGGAAGTCACCAAGTGTAATCTTTCATACATAATCTGGATCCTTTCTAAGAAAATTATAGTTTTATTAGTTTTCTGTAACTTTGAGTTTCTCAATTTGAATTCCTTGTTCCATCTAAATTATCTGTATAGACTACAGACATAAATGTAACTCCAAACCACACAGGATCCTTGAGCTAAATTGCCATAGAACACCAAAATTCTCTGATAAAATGACCATGGTGTTTATTCCTTTTGAGATGGGTGAATTTAGCATATTTTGTCTTGTATTTTATTAATGCTAGAAAGTTTCTGGCATTGGTGCTGACAGGCACTGTCTAGATTTAGGAGATAAGAAAATGCAGCCAAGGGATGTATAAGCCTGTACCAATGATGAAGACAGGGTGATTATACAGACTCCACTCCTAACATGAAAGAGATTTTGCTTTTTCCTCAAAGCTTTCTTCCACTTCTGCATATCTCATATCCACTTCCTTTCTGTCTCTTCAAGTTACCTGAACGAAGTACCAATGTGGAATTCACCTGATTTGTAGTTTTGTGTTCTTGTGTCCCTCATAACTACAGTATTTCAACACCTCTTATCTTTCTGTCTGCTACTTTGTGCTTATTTTGCCTGCCCTGTCTCCTGAGGAGCAGTAGTGACCTGTGGGCAGTCCTGGTGTAGCCCCCATGGCGAGTCTGCCCCAGGGCTGGTGGGCTACTTGCCACCCTGGCTGTGGGAAGGCACGAGCCATCAAAGGTGGTGAGCTGGTGGTGACAGGAAGATTGGCTGTCACTGCAATTTCACCTGATTTGGGCTAAAATGTAACAGGGGTGATGACAGAAGTCCGTGGCACCTGCATTTTGTCCTGGTCATCCAGGACATTCAGAGATCACTGCATCCTTCTTTCACCTCTGAGAGAACACCTACAGCAAATCCTGCAGGCAGGGGACCTGCACCAGCTGGAAGCCTGGTTATGCTGCCTGGGAGACAATATCCTGTTCAGGAAAGCAGGGAATACCTGCTCAAGCTTGGTGTTGTATCAGCTATGTTTTCCAGGCCTTTGTAGCTCTGGTATGATGAAGCACAGAGATGAAGGGACCTTGTCTGCTCTCGCTGTTTAAGCCACAGAGGTGGTTTCAGCAGCTTCTCCCAATAACTGATGTGAGGAACATTTATATTTATATAGGTTTCAATGTCTCTTTATTCAGGACTGTAGGTGCAATGACATGAACTGAGCACTTGGAAGAGAACCCACCACCTTTTTTACCATTGTGTGATGGGAATTCCTAAGCTCTGTACAGATATATGTGAAAAAATAACTGCCTTGATTGGGACAAACTCTATTTCTATATAGTCACTAAAGTATGATCCTCCCGGGTTAGTTTTAGAGGTTTTTCTCCTTGGCCATTTTATTCTTATGTAATCCATGAACATTTTTCAAGAGAGATGTGACAGACACGTGCTGGAAACTTTGGTTTGAACAGATGTGCCTTACGCACTTCAGTTGTCACCGCTCAGTCCCGAGTGGATGAAGTGTGTTGTGCAACAACCTCTTCCTCAGCCACATGCCACCAGTTGGCAGCCCTGTTGCTAATCTCAGGAGAGGAAAAAACATTAGTGCATGTAAACAGCCCCCTCCACCATTCTCTAGATCAGATATGGGGAGATGGAGATGCAAGGGGAAAAAACAAAAGGGTAATTACAGAAGGACTCTGTCAGATTGTATGACTAAAACGAGGACTATGCCATTTGACTATCTGATTCACTTTCCTCATCCTAAACACTTTCAGGATCTTTGCTTCCTTGCATTTTCCCCCTCGAATCCCTTAATTCACAGTGCCTATCTCAATGTCTCATGTTTGCTCAGGGTAACCAATAGGAATTTCTATGACAGCAGCAGCTGTGTTATGTAAATGAACTATCATTATTTAAAACACTGAGGTGTTTTTTTCTGGAAAGTTGCTTTATGCTGTTTCATTGTATTGTGAAACAATGGATCTTGTTTATTGTATTCTGTCTGTACTTTCAGATTACTCCGTTCCACGCCTCTTTGGTGCTGTTCATTGGCAAAGCCTCAGGTGCAGTTACTGATCCTGTTGCTGGCTTTTTTATCAGCAAAAGTAGATGGACAAAAATTGGCCGGCTCATGCCTTGGTGAGTATAAATGTGTACATATATTTACATATATATGTGAATATTGAGTGTTGTGATCATACAGCCTCCTCACTGAAGTAGTTTCAGGGATTGTATTTGTTCCACATATATAAAATAAAAACAAAAAATTGTGATGTCATCTTTAACTTGTTCACCTATGAAAACACAGAAGAGATTTTTTACCACTGGAGACACAAATAAATAAAGCCAAGAGACTTTATTTTTAACAAAATTAGTAACTGAGATCTAAAACTTTCTTAAATCTATAGTTGAATTTTCATGTTTGTCTAGATTTCTTTAGGTTGAACTCACTCTTCCGCAAAGTTGGATCTTATTTCTACATATGTCCTGGAGTCCCTTCACATCTCACATCAGCCTTCCAGGAGCTCTTTTTGCTCCCCAGGCCTTTCAGTTCAGTTCAGGATGCATGCACAGATGTAGAACAGATGTGTGCATGGATGTGGAATAGATGTGACACCACGGCACCGAAGGGCTCAGCAGCCAGCACGGCCCTGCCACTGTGTTAGCTTCTTCTTACAGCACTCCTTGGAGACCTGCTTCTCTTACATCCCACAGTCAGAATAGCTAATTTAAAAATCACCATAACTCTTACAATGAGTGACATGCTGTAAGGTTTTTTTTCTGAAGGAAGAGTGTGAAGTTTCACTGTGACATCTTTCCCTTGTACAGGTGCTGTCCATGTGCTCTAAGGACAGGTTATAACAGTGCATGTTATGCATATAGGAATGAGATTGACAGGTGGGAAGCAAGAAAAATTGGAAAAGATTGGGCCATGCTAGAGGAATTCAAAATCAGCTCTGCCACAGGGCATGTATTTGTTGTTTCCTTTAAATATTTTGGAAATCAAGGAGAGATTCACTACGCTGTGAAATAGGGAGCCTTTCCTCACTTTATCTCATACATTGTAAGGATGTCTTGTAAGATATTTTGAATTAATTGTGGATTTTGAAATTTTATAAGCCACAAACTTGATTTACAACAAAAATCTAAGAGTAAATATGTCCTAAGCAAAGAATTTGAAATTTCAGGCTGAAAAAAAAAAGAAAAATCCCAGATGATCTGCTAATCCCATCCCAAAGCTGGTGGCTCTCTTGCTGTTGTGCAGTTTTATGGTTACAGAAACTTGTCCATGGGCAGTTTATATCTGACAAAATAGAGAAGGCAAGTACATGTTGGAAAAAGGCTGAGATCAGCTGCTCTGGGCCCAGTAGGAGCAGGGCCTTCATGTTGAAGTTAAGCTTCTTGTTGAGTCTCGTGGGAAAAGAGGAGCTTGCTGCTGTTTCTCTTTTCAGGATTTGGTTGGAGACCAGATAAATGCTGTGGTTTTAAATGACCACTGAATTAACCAAATAAGAAAGCTATTCAAAAAGAAAGTAATGAAAGTTTTATACAAATGCCATTAAGAGTATTCTGATACTTGCTTTTTTTTTTTTTTGCAAGTTCTCTGAAAATACATCAAGTGCATGTGTTTATTGTTAGTGTTAAATTGATGTTAGAATGATTCCTGTCCAAGCAGAAGCATGAACTTAACAGCCCTTATATTGCAGACGTTGCCATTAACCAGCAATTAATTACATTAGTCTAAAACCTGTTTCAGGCAAACAGCACTAGTCAAACTCCATGATACAGATTTGGTCAGATGCTATTATTTCCTAAAAGTCTGAGCTGTAGCAGCATCAGGGCTGTCCTGTATTCTTGTAAATCAGGCATCAAACAATGTATTTAGATGACCAAGATGCTAACAGAAAATTTCCAAACACATAGAAGAGAAAACAGATTAATCCCTTCACAACAGCACTACTGACATTGGGGGTCAGCTGATTATTTTGCAATCGTGAACTGAAAACCTGGAATACAAAAGAGTATGTGGGTAAATAGTTTAGTAAAACAATGGCTTTCCCACACTGCTCTTTGGGATGGACAGCATCACTGGGAGCTGAACATTTACCAGGAAAGAGCCAGGTTCTGGTGTTCTCTGTCCCTCTGGTCCCCAGCCCACAGTCCACCCCCAGCAATGGAAAGGATAAACAAGGGTAAAATCCTAACACATCTCAGGGAATCTACCTTCCTCTCCAAAAGCCTGAGCTCTTCCAGATGGTTCCAGGCAGAACCACCACACTAAATATCTTTGGTCACTTTTTCATGCACCATTTTAGCAGCAACCCTCTTAGTATTGCTCTCCCCTTTCCCACATTTTCCTTTCCTCTCTAATGCCAGGGAGTTTTCAAAGCCTTGCTGGAGTTACTGATTGTCTGCTATTATCTCTTTTGACAAAATGTTTGACCAGTATTTCAAGTCACTGTCTGCTTCTGCCTTTTAAAGCCATTAAATAAGTGATTGCTGACTTTGTATTACATTGAAGACAGTATTAAGTGATAGTTAAACAATCACCTCCCTTACTAATGTTCTTGCTTTGCTGGCAATCTTTTCTGACTGAAAGGATTCCATTGCTTCGCTCTAGATTATTAAGAAGTCAGAAAACTTTCAAAATACTGAAGTATTTTTTAAGCTAAGGGAAGCCCCATTTTTTTGCTTTGTATAAAAATGCCCTGAGTTTCAAAGTCTAGGAATAAAATTCCCATGAAAATATTGGCACTACCAAAAAAAAAAAAAAACCCTGACAAAGTCCTCTTGTAAAGAAAGCAGCCATTTGATGAAAGGTGGGGTTAGATAAGAACTTTTCCTATAAGAAGTACAAGATGTTCTGGAGCTGGTTTACAGTGAAAAGGGCTGATAAGTTCTGTGGTTCTTTTATTTTTAAAGTCACCTTTCTCTCCAGAAGATGATCCTTTTCTGTTTGAAGTGATTAGGAGTTAAATGGAGGGAATTATCATATACCCAACTAGATACAGAGTGTAGGAGCTTTCACAACGAGCTGTCCATTGCCTCTTATGCTTTTTTTAGTATTTTTAAGTTTACCAACATATTTGCATTTACTTGAAGTAGCAGTGAAGAGACTAAATTCAGGGAAAAACCAAAGGTGCTAAAATTAGAAGAGGGAATCTTGGTAACAAGTAAGCTCTTGGAAAAATTGCTGGAGTATGCAGAGACATAATGACAGAGATTAGTTTTCAGTAGTTCTGTGTAATAAATATGTAATCTGAGACGTGCCAAGGAATGGCAATATAGGTGTGCTGTTACAGTGCATGGGCAGGAAAATTTTGTCTCTTCTGAGTGGGATATTAATTTAAGTATAGATATTTTCTGTCAGATTTGCTGGTTTTTTTCCACTTTATGGAAGTATTAATATGTGTATTTATATATTTTGTATTAGTAATAATATATTTAATACCACATGTAATATATTTAATATAATATATTAATCTGTGTATTTCATGCACACTAACTTTTGATATTTAAAAGCATGACATTGCTTCAGTTAGAAAAGCTGCACATAAAATGAATTGTATTATATTGATTATTAGCAGAGAAACTTAACGTGCTTTGCTATCATTATGTTAAGATTGCTGATGTGTGTTAATCTTCTTTTCAGGATGCTCGCATGTACACCCTTCACCATAGTGTCCTACTTTTTTATGTGGTACCTGCCTCCATTTGTATCAGGAAGAGTTGCTTGGTACCTGACTTTCTACTGCCTTTTCCAGGCACTGACCACAGTAAGTAGATTACAGGTTCATGATGTTCTCAGCAGTAACTTGCTTGTTGTCTTTCTATATTAAAGCATTCATATTTAGTGAACTTGTTTTCACTTTGTACTTCAACTTCCACTGAGTTTAAGGGACAGGCAGATGTCCTTTTAGCAAACTCTCTGCTGGTTGATGGTTTCTGCCAATGCTTTCTCTGGCAAAGGAACAGCTAATTAATTCAGGTTACCACCAGTGCCCTCAACTCGTTCTTGTATAGATGTTCAGATTCCTAATTCCAGTTAGACATCCAACTTCTCATAACTTCGGGAGCAGATTAGGAATTCTGTATTCCTGTGTTAAGCTTTAATATTTCTCTAGGTCATTTTTCCCCCTGTAAAAAGATGGTCCAGAAGACACCATTATAGTTTAAAATAATTTCTTCCCTCTTTCTTTTGAAAGAGAAACACAGATTTTCCATGGCAGAGTTTTGAAGATGTACATGCTTGCCATGTTTGATGGGGGTGAACAAAAATGCATTTTGTACAAACACTGTAGGATGCAGATTGTAAGAATTAGTTTGGCTACAGATCTCTAGGGCAGTGGGAACACCACAGAGAACTTGGTTGTTCAGGCAGGTTCATGTCCCAGCTCCACTTTGCAATGGTCTTAACTTATTCTTAACTCAAAAAAATGAGTGTTTGGCAAAATGGTGCTGAAGACAAAGTAGTTTTCACTATTATCTCCTGGATTTACCTAATTAGACACATATTTGAAATATTTGGGGTATTTGTGTAGACTTCTGGATTGAATAAAGTGGAAAACTATATTTGTTCTTTATGGCTTTGCTTCCTGTTAGTAGCTCAAGCTAGGAACATGATAGTGTCCTAGTGCAAAGAAAGCCAAACTCTTTAGAGCCTATGGTGAAGGGTGTTTTCTCAAGGAAACTGAAGGAACACAACATTAAGGTAAACCCTCTTGGTATTTTATTATTTAATATTTGTCTTCTGAAAGATACTGATTTCCTTTTATATGCTTTACAAACCAGGCAGAAAAGTCAGGTCTTTGTGTTAAAAAATTGGTTGAGGGTTCTAAATGTTCTAAATGAATGTTCTAAATTAATTCTGAGGTCCTATTAAACCTTTTTCTTGGATATCAAAGGAATATAGCAGTTTTACCCTGACATTTCCTAAGTCCTGTTCTTTCTTTCCATAGTTATTCCAAGTACCATACTCTGCCCTCACCATGTTTCTCAGCACAGACCAGAAGGACAGAGATTCTGCAACAGCATATCGTGAGTGTGGTCTGGGCTCTCTCTTGGCAATTAGGGCTGGGTTTTACTGAAAATCATTCTTAATCTATAGGAAGTTCCTAATGATTTGGGTCCCTAAACTGGACTTTTAGAAGAATGTTTTATATGTGATGAAAAGTAATTTATCTTCAAAGGAATTTCATTTTTCTAGCTAGATAGGAGACGTTAATATTTCATTGTCTCAAATTGTCTCGTTAGCTATAAACTCTTTTTTGGTTTATTGCTAGCCAGATAGCAATAAAAACATAGCCAGATGAAACAATAAAAATATCTCTTAACCAAGTCAGGATGAGGAATAATGATTTAATTTAAAGGTGATTTGTAGGGGAAAAAACAAGAAATTTTCAGTTAAAGAATGTATGAAAGTGATTTTGAGGAATTAGTTGTTTTGGTTTTATTTTGGGTTTGTTATTTTGTTCTGTTGCCTTCTTTTTTTAGCTCATATTTCCTTAGAGTTATGTGTTTCATGTTCTAAACTCAAATCCCAAACCTGTTTTCTCTAAAAAAAAAAAAAATTGAGAACTCATAGAACCAAGAAAGTTAACCTCACCAAAAAGGAGAGTAATTTTGTGTGCACGTTCACACCAATTGAAACCTCTTCTTTCATTTCATCCATGTTTTTTTAATTAATTCTGACATACATCAGGTAGTTTAAGGGCAGATCTTGTAATATAACTAGCACTCTGACTGTATTAGTTAAAAGAATGAGGCTTTCCAGGGCATATCTCTGGTTCTTCAACAACCAAAACCAGACAAAACCAGCAAAACTTTTTGCTTTGAAGCAAATCAGACCCAAAAAAGTGCAGTGAAAATATTTTCAAGATTTCCTGTATAAATCATAAATTGAATGCAAGAACAGATTCCTCCCCTCCTTCTCACTTCAGCTCTGTTCTCATGCCTTCTTTACTGTGTAACTCCATTAAGCAAGGTAAAGAGAAAAAAGTCAAATATTACAGGAAAGATTTTCTATGTCTTGTCCTTCAGTGTTGTTTTAGAATAACCTGTAGGTTTTTTTGTGGCATCTGTTTTCTCTTCCATTAGTCCTTCTAAGCCTCAGCATGCTTGATTATGTTGAAGCCCACAGAGGCACACTGAAATAGCCAGAAATAGTAAAAATGTAATGTCAGAAATTCTAGCTATGATATTCCCTGAGCAATCCAATCCCTCTCCAGACACATGGAACAGTTGTAATTTGCATTACCATCAACTATCTTTAAGAAAAAGTCTGGGCTGGCAGTCACAGGACAGGACTAAACAGCAAGAGATTTCAGTCGTGTTATATTCTTTGGCACTGACTGTATTCTGAGTCATCTGGCCTAAATTCTAACTAAATCCATGTACCTAGTGTTTTCTATTGTCTGGTTTTATGTCTTCAGAGGCTGTGATCCAAATAATTGTGCTTTCTGATCTGCTAGTCCCATGCAAGGCTTCATAGGCATGTGAAACTTGTGCTCATAAAAGCTGTTGAACTCCGTGGCTGAGAGGTGTCACACATCTATAGTATCATTTTATTGTTCAGAAAGGGTTTAACTTTTGAGTGTACAGCTGTTCTCCTAAACCAAATTAAGGTGGTGGAATGAAACATAGCTTTGACTTTTCGAATGTTGGTATTTTTGTGTATGTTGATATAATATTTGTTTGGAGCAAAGCTTTCTTGTAATGGTTATCATTATGTGAGAACCCTTTTTTTAAACTTTTTCTTTTTTGGTAAGTGTTTTACTTAAACACTTTTGCCTCTCTTTGGGCTTCATAGAGAATTCTTCTTGTTGATAGACTGTCTTGGATGCAGTCAGTTGTTCAGGCATTTCTTCAACTGTTAAAGGAAAACAGCTGTGTAATATGAAGTGTGCTCCTAAAAATAAGGTTGGGATCAGAGGATCCATTTCCCTCTGCTGGAGGTAGGAGGAACTGCTTATTATAAATTCTATACTGCTGTTACTACGAATGCAAGGTAGAAATACTGGATTCTGAAGTTGCTTTAACATAAATCCTGCTTACATTCTGGCCAAAATATAACCTACTTCAAGGTACAATCTGCTGGCAGGTCAGCTTTCTCGGCTGATGTGGAAAGTAATACTCCATAAATTCTGAGCACACAAAAACTTTGAAGAATATCTGTTTCTCAGCTCTTGCTACTACTTAGAAAATAAAGTTTCACAGTGGTTGTATTTCTGGTGCCTCTAATGATGCTAGAGTTTTATTCTATACAAGGGCTTGATAAAATGCAGATGTAGAGCCCTAGAAAAAGGTTATAAATGTGTAGGTGGTGTTTTAAAGGAAAGATGTGATTTGAGTGCATCGCCTTTGCACTGAGGTTGGAAGTTCTGCAACGCCCAACTGAGACCAGTTTGTGTCCAAACACTTCAGACCAGATTGGGGTCATATTTCCACCATCTGCCAGGATTTTTGTGTGTATGGACTGAATTGAAACATTTCTGGTAAGATTGCATGTGAAGTTTGGGGAAGGAGCTTTTTTTTTACTTCCCATTGGTTTAAATTATTGTTACACGGCGCCTCAAATTTTCCACCCAAAAGCATTCTCAGATTGTGAACAAAGTAGCAATGGTTTAAAAGGTCCAAGGCTCCTAGGGAGCCTCTCTTCCCTTTTCCTTACTGGATCTTGCATAGATACACAGAGCCTGCATTACTGCACTGCCTGAGCCCCTTGCAGTCTGTGTGCATAGCCGTCCCTTTAGATGGTGAAGTATTTTTACTCCTTTACAGGGACACACTAAAAGCCACGTGTCTGAGGTCACCTAGGAAGGCTGTTATAGATCAGGAAACTTGAATAAACATGAACCTAGGAGCTCTTGAAATGCCTGTCACTTCCCAGAGGGAGTATGATAACCACAAGGACACAACCTGCTCTGGAAGCATCCCTTCAGAATCCCCTGTACAGGTGCTTCTGAGAAAGAAACGTGGGACTCTGGGAGCCATTGAGAGAGAAAAAATAGAAAAAAGCTGGAAGTTTGGGTCAATGAGAAGTCCATTCCCTCATAAATGGGGACCCTTTGTCTGTTAATCTGTCCTAATCTGTTCATGCATTCAGCCCTATGTATCTTTATGCAAAACACGTAAAGAGTCTCTGGAGCTAGGACAGGAATTCAGTTTATCTCCTGGCCATGAGGATGCTGGGTATGGCCATATTGCAGGGAAACAAGCATGGTAGGCTTGAAATCCCTCGGGGTGAGGAGGGCCTAGAACCCCAATTTTCCACAATTCACCTCAACAGAGCTGCAACATGTGGTCAGGTTGTTGATTGATTTCATGAGATAATGCCCGTGGTTAGATTTTTGCTTTCCTAAGTGGAGGATTTGGGTTTGTTTTTAGACCATCCTTTTTTCTGGTGAGAGTTAGTGATCTGAATCATTCCCTGAGGCTGAGGTAGATATTCTGCCTGACTCTGGCCTTAGGCAATTAAGATCAGCACCTGCTGTTCCCAAGAGCTTTGTAGCTGTACTGTTTCCATAAACCTGAGGTAAGTATCACTTTATTTTACAGTTGGAGGACTCAGAGGTCTGATTAGATAAATGTTTCACAAGTTACTTTCAAGTTTGAGATGAGCAGTCTGATGTCCTGACTCCAAGTCCTGCCTTGGAGAAAATGGCATTTAAAAAGTAGTTCCACTCTGGTCCCCAGGATGAAAGATCTCCATGTTATCCCCTTGTGGTTCTTAATCTCAGCATTCAGCACCTCTCATGCAGCTTGTACAGAAAAGGCTCTTTCATGGATGCTTCTTCTCAAAGCTGATCAGAAAAATAAATTACAAAACTCTCTTTCCTTGAAACTGTTCTATTACTGATCTTCCAGTTCTGCCATTTTTTGCATTGCTCATTACTGTAAAAGGAAATGGTTTGATGACGTTTCTCTTTAATGAGACAAATGAGCAAGATTCTCATCCTCAGTGCACATTTGTGCTTCCATTTTTTAGGAATGACCATGGAAGTGCTTGGGACCTTGATCGGAGCTGCACTTCAGGGGCAGATTGTGGCCAGTGCTCATGTCTCTCATCACTGCACTGTGAATCCCTCACTAAACACCACTGACTCCTGGTATGACACTCCCAGCATTCCAGACCCCTCAGATTCCCTGTCTCATCAGGTAAGTGTCTATGGGAACACACTGAAATACATAATATATAGAGAAGGGTGGGGATATTCCTCTAATACCCGATCATATCCAGCTGGATGAGCACAAACATGACTTCCTCGAAATCAGTGGTGCTGGAGCTGAGGCAATGACCTTGTAAACAATGCTTCCCATCTTTGCTGTCCTTGCAACACCTC